>CABFOW010000630.1:102996-118779 GCA_902141385.1 Timema californicum
TGACATATATTCTTCTAAATCCAGGTTTCCTGCTTTAGCCATCCCCTTTCCTGTTATGAACATCAATATAATTGAGGTGTGAGTTCGCGGGGAATATAAGTAAATGGGCCTGTAATTGACCTGTTTATTTTTGTATGTATTCTCACAGCCCCTCTGCAATTGCTATATTTAATTTTTTTATTTTATTGTCTGTTGTGCGCCAGCCTTATTCTTCGGGGAAGAGTAAGGGCGGCGGTACACTTCACGCTAGTGTGGATGCATTTACTCTAAAATATCCTCCTCATTACCTCCTCTTAAATCATCTCGTTGATAGCCATGGTGTTAATCTTATAAATGTTTTAAAGAAACTGATACAATCTAACTCGTCATGAAAGAATTACAAGATCGAAATTAACACGTGCCCCAACATAGAGTAGACGTTTATTTATTTGTATTTAAAACTGTGATTCGACATAATAAATGTTTTTCTTAGTAAGCAAATAATATTGGTTAGGACTCTGCCTACTTGAAGGTGAATATCCTCATACTGCAGTACTGCCTATAATAATGGGAGATATGACGCTTAGAAACCACTAAAACAATCTTCACTTAGATTTAAATGCATTGAAAGATGTCACCTGGACACGGAATCGAACCCGCGACCTAGTATACCACTGGGCTATCCAGAGATCATACCGTGTTCAGGATCATTCTTCACTCATATTTAAAGTCACAGTCTGTTATGGGCGTGTGGATATAATCGAACATTAAAATTTCCCTAATCATAATAATTCATCCCAGGAACTTCCCCTTTCATATAGCCAATACTGAATTGCATAGCGTTGCTTTCTTCACTTATTCTCAATTAGCTTCGAATTTTCTGTTGAGACCCTGTTCCAATATTAGTTTATTTGTTAGAGTAAGACTCGATCTATGTTTATAATCAATTAGTTTAATTTCAGAACTGAGACTTTAGTCGTTTAAATTTAGCTAATTTTACATTTTTATTATTATGTTGTTTTAAGTTATATGACTTAAGGTGTAAGGTTTTTTTAGTCCAAAAGGATATTAACTCCCTTCAGGAATATCTCCTCTATGATATAAGTTAGTGCTGCTATTCAGAATAAAAATAAGAATCTATTTTCGCAGATAAATAAATTTACGGACACAATATCTACTTATCTACTTATCTTCGTTGTTCATACATACAGTATCTCTTTGACATCAAAGAAATATAACTTGTATTAGCATGTTATTTTCATGCTGACCTTGCTATACTATTGCTTAAAATCCTAATTATATGGCCCCAATATTTAAATAAGCGTAATTAAGCTTTTCGTATAGTGTGAAATAGCAATTACTAACAACATGTATGTATAAAAATTGTATTAATCCACTTAGGTTTTATAATACAGCTATAAAAAAGGTGTTTAGTATGTTCTTAAGAAAAATCCAAGCTACTTCCAAATAATCTGAAAAGCTTGGATTTGAAAAGCGGATTAAAGAAACAAATTATATGGTTAGAAATGTCTTAAAAAATTTAATTCCATATACATATTTTTGGAATGTGGGTGGGGTTAGATAATTTAAGAGATCAATAACTTGACCCAGATACATAAAAAAAAAATTGTTGTCAATTTTAATAAGCCACTAATTCTATCTAATTCTATGGTATATCCGCCGGACTCCTATAGAAACTATTCTTTTAAATCAAGGTTACTGTTCTCTGAAAAAAGGCTGAGGTTTAGAAATAATGTTGAAATAAAAAGTGAAAAAAAACTTAACCAGAAATGCAAGGGATCCTATAGAAAATGCTAAGTAGTTGCAAAGCACTTCTTATAAAGTGGGGCCCTTTTTATTTTAGACTGAACCGAAGTAAAATTCAATGGTCCGAGAAAAGCCAACATTTTGAGAGCCGCCTTTACGCTTCCGACCACCCCTAAACCTCTCCTCCCCCCCATACTACCCCTTACCACTCACTCTAGAAACAGTGGAAGGGTACACATTTCAGTTAGAGTATTTGCGGGAGTAAGAGTAATCTTATTAATAAAACATGATGTTGGTTGCGACGGGTTGCCGTCCTGGTGGAAATGACTCTGGTTGTGAAACTGATGCTTTCTGTGTAACAAAACTATCTCTGGATCTATGGGGTGGACCCGGACTTTGTTTTCTCCTCACTACACGCGAAATTACCTGATACTCGGGACTCGTAATAAAGTAAAAAAAAAACTCTCTCCAAGCTTACTCTTCTCTACTCCCCCACCCCGCCCCCCAAAAATATCTCACGATAATTGTGTGTAGTTTGAACAAACTTTCATATTTTTAGCACTATAAAATCACCGATTAATTTCTTTTTCATTCAAACGAAAATCTTAGAGTCCATAAAACGACCTTTATATACAATATTTCAAAATAATCCATAGTTAAGACACTTACCTGACTAAAATCAATATTTTAAGAAAATTATTCTCAAAAGTATAAATTAGTTGAAATAAATTACAAAATTTGAGTTGTATACAAATATATAGTTTCTTTTGAAAGACACCTATTTAATTTGAACTACTTATTCATTTGAGTGACAATAAATATTTCATTGTGTGTTTTTGATGGGGGTTTTTTGTGTGTGTAGCTAAAATTTGTGAATTTATTTTAAAATCTTGAGGTTTTTTAAAAATCAGTATAAATAATTGATATAATTACTTTTTTAATTGTTAATTGGTTTTGGAGAGAACCTTATTTACTAGTCAGTCTCGGGTAGTTGCGTCCCAAACTCGCGTTGATTGAACTGATTGCCAACACGCTCATGTACATAATTAACCACGCAAATTGTTGGCGGATAGGATATTGACCTGTTTAATTCTCTAGTATGGGTCGCTTGATCAGAAACTAGGAGTAGTACCTTAGTATTATTTGTCATTATAAAAAATCTACTTATGCTATGAATGCTAATGTGTTCTTAGGCCCTTGAACTTCCCCTTTATAGATATTTCTCACTATTTGAATTGGCACACAATTTAGTGTTTAGAATATTTGTTCGTTTTATAATAAAAAGTTAGTGCAATATAGCGTTCTATTTCTGCCTATAGTTTTTTACTTGCCTTTGTTTCACTGTTAAATGGGAGTTACATATTTGTTGTTCATAAAACATAAAGTACTAAAATTTATGGATCTTTATTAGCTTGCCTACAATATCTCCGATTTTCTATAAAACATAAAAATTACATTAAAAGTCTGAAATATGAGTATTTGAAACATATCTCAGCTTTATCAAACCCTCCTCGGTGGCGTAATTGGCTACCGCGCTAGTCGTGTTGAGCTCGACTGCCGAGGACCGGGAGATCTAGGTTCAAATCTCTGTCGGGTGAACTGGGGGTGGTTTTTCCTAAATGGTTTTCCACTCTCCCTCCACGCAAATTTAGGTTCACTTCCTCTAATTCAACCTTCTAAATTCCTAATCCATTAGAGTAATTAGTGCTTAAAGCGTATAACCCGAATGGGTAGTAAGAAGCGGTGCTAAATAATAATAAGAATAATAAGAAAATTATCAAAAATCTAACTTTTTAATCATTTCCTAGATGTAATTCACTCAAGGAAACTTAGTAGAACTAAAAAATCTTATATCACTGGCAACGATGGCATTCTAGGCTTATATGAACCATACTCGCATATTAATGTGTTAAAACGACACTAGGCCATGTTTTGATGTATAAAATTATTTTTTTAATGTGAAAGAGTACTAATGTTATTTATTTTGGGAGTTTTAAGAATATTTATTAAGATGTATAAAGTAAATCATATATAAACAAAATGGTTTACTTTTTATATTAAGGCTTCAAAGTTGAAAATAATTTAAGAAAATACAAAATAATAATTATGTTTCATAAATTCTAAGTCACCGAGCTATTTATGATAATCTAATATAAAAATATATCAAATCAGTTTGTATACTAATAACCTTCTTCGTCAGTAATACAAAAACCATTTCCGCAATGTTACGAAATTATTTTGTGGTTTCGCAAAAGCAAGACAAAGGTGTTTTATTGGCCAAACTGCCCTCCATCGATAATCGATAAAAGCAAAGCCATCGCAACTTCATGTTAGGATCTGACCATTAGTTAATAGGGGAAATACCTAGCTAAGTAATTAACGAAGCATTGATTCTAGTAAAACAGGCAACAAAAAAAAACTCTGCTCAAGTCACTTGGTTACTAATTGGTTGTGTTTCTGATAAATCATTTTTAGTAATTACCTACTATAAACTATCAAGGTAATGATGGTCATAGTCAAATATTATTATAATAGATAGGTAGTATACTTGATATTTTTAAGAGTTTAAAAGACTAAAAAGTTTGACATACAATGATTATGTAAATAAATACTTAGCACCGCGTCTTTCTATCCATTCGGGCTATACGCTTATGTAATATTTACGCTAATGGGTTGGGAATAAGGAAGGTTGAATATAGAGGAAGTGAACCCGCATTTGCGTGGATGGAGAGTGGAAAGCCATTTAGGAAAAACCACACCAAGTTCACCTAAGCGAGATTCAAACCTCAATCTACCCATCCTCGGCAAATGACTATGTAGTGTTCTTGAATCATTGATTGAAAACTCCAAGATAGTCCGGTCGATCACTATAGACCAATTTACTACTCCTGTCTTAGACCATTCAGCCACTGAAGGGAGTATTGTCATTGCTGGAGGAAATCATGTTCCACCAAAGTCCCTAATTATTCTCTAATTCACCTTATCTAAACGGTCCTCCTTCCTTCCTACCTACCCCTGCTATACTTGAATACTATCTCTTGCGAGATAGGGGCCTCGAACAGCCACGTTATAATTCCGCTGAGCCAAAGAGAACATTTAGGAATAGATAGTGGCAGAAATTCCCTTGTTCAATTACCGGCAAGGAAATTGCGTCAGAGCGGCACTAAGTGTTCGCTAGCTAGATTCAATTTGCCATAGGAGTGGTGGTAACTGACAGCTAGACAGAAGACGTAAAAAAACTGTCAGAAGGAGAAAGTAATTAAAAACAAATTGTTTGTTGTGAACGTTTTTGTCTGCCAAAAGTTACAACTGGTTTGGCGAATGGATACATGAGAGTAGGCCTTTATTTGATAAGCTTTTTTTGCAAGCTGTCTGTTACCTACATTCCTGTCGTAGATGGAGTTTAATTCCTTACCGCCTACATAGAAAAAACAACACATTAATCTACTTCAACTTACCAGACTAATGTCATATACATTATTTTCTCTCGATGTTATTTTTGACCAATTAAATGAAGGTTAATTTCAACATAAAAAAACACTTAACGCTCCTTTTCATCTTTGGGTACACGAACTGATTGTCATTCTGATCTAGTTTGGCTTGTAAGTGACGGAGATAGTCGAGGTTTGAATACTGGCTAGATGTAGAAAGTGTGATTTTTACCAAAATTTATTTCTTTTACTCCTGAAACTTCAATTTATACAATTAAAAATAATTTAATAAAAACAAAATAATGATTATGTAAAATAAGTCATGAGTCACCAAATCATTTATTATAATCTGATATACTAAACACGGGTCGCCTTGAACCGATAGAAACAAGATGGAGGAAAAGATCGGTTGACAACCAAATCTTTTTTTATGTCGCCACGTGAATGGGGAGTATGGGTATAATTAGAACTGGTTGTGAGATAAGGTGGAAATACTAAATGTCTTAACCAAATGGATACGAGTGAAGAAAGTTTTTGTTAGATCAATTGATGCCACATTCGCGTTGATAGAGGATGGGAAAAAACCACCGGTAGCGTGCACGGCTCAGAAGACTAAATACGAAATAATTTAATTTGAGTTTACATATGAAGAGTACAGAGGAAAGAGGAGGGAAAAGTCTAATCTTAACTCTTAATTGAGCAAGTGCTGTAATCTGGTGTACAACCACGAGACCTTTAACATGATGGGTAAAAAAAGGTCTCTGTCTTGTTTAAATTTATGAAAATTAAAATTGTTGGAATCCTTATGTGGTTTGAGATATAAAAGTTGTCCTGGAAGATATTTGTGCTGTGACTTTCCTCGTTTTATGCCTGTAATCTTTATAGCATTTCGCCTCATTTTATAATTAATGAGCCTCGCGCTGTTGGCAACACTCCCGAGGTATTAAATATGTTTACTAACCGCTTCTGAGAGACTTGTGTTGGTTTTGAATCCAGGTGTGTTCGAAGAGGTTTCTCCGAGGTATGGAACAAGTAGATGCTAGAGTGTTTCGAAGGGAGGTAATGCCCACACAAATATCACTTAAGGTGTTACGGAAGATAACGTGAATTTGTTAATTTCATGCAGTTTTTGTAACAAAAACTTTTTTTGTTGCTAAAATATACTAATTATTGCTTCAGTAGAAAAATTTCTGTTTGGTGGATCCTTATCAATCATGGCACAGCGTGTCTTCAGGTTGCGGATAGAGGATACGGCCTGAGGATGGATTGAATAAGCAGTCGTGGAAAGTCTTTAGGGGTAGTCCACCAGCTCGGGGGTTGGGTGTGGCCATGATGAGTTTTTAACGTAAAAGAATCCCCTCTAGTATACGAAAACAAGGGCTTAAAATGATATTTGGTTCACAAAGGGATGAATATAATGGGGAGTGCAGGAGGCAACATAAAGTTGAGCTACATATCTTATACTCATAAAAATACAGTGTTAGGATAAGAAAGTCTCGTGGATTACGGTGGGCAGGACCTGCTGTGCCAACGGGAGAATCTAGAACCGTGTTCGGGGTACTGACTGGTGAACTCATTGGGGAGAGACTCTTGGTAAGATCTAGAGGCAGAAGGGAGAATAACTTTGGAATGGACCTGAGGGAAATAGGATGTAATGAGGTGGACTGGGTCGAACTAGCTCAAGAGAGAGAGAGAAAGGGTGTAATGAGGGGGAATTGATAAAGAAGGCAGAGAGAAATAAGGTGTAGTGAGAGGGACTGGATAGAACTAGCTCAAGAGATGGATAGGTTGTGGTGAGGGGGATTGGGTAGAACTGGCTCAAGAGATGGATAGGTTGTGATGAGGGGGATTGGGTAGAACCGGCTCAAGAGAGGATAGGTTGTGATGAGGGGGATTGGGTAGAACTGGCTAAAGTAGAGATGCCTGACTTGCTTTTGTTAGTGCAGCAATGAACTTTCGAAATATTAATGCAATAGCTGAAGTAGATACGTTTAGTTTAATTGTATACACTTAGTAATCTCAACAGTTCAAGATTTTCCGTGGGCTTCCTGGAATTTAACAAAGATATTTCAAAAGTTTCCCATCAAATGCCGCCACAATACTTATGATAAATATTCAAGAAATGTTTATTTTTCTCACTGTATACAATAAAAAAAATCTTTGCTCTAAGCCCGGCAGAAATATTGATCTTGAAGTCTCATTTCCTTCAATCTCACCTTAATTTGTGATTGGAGCCTGAAAAATCAATCCATCATATAAGTTGATTAATAATAGGAAAAGTGAAATTCCAAATAAACATATATTGTGAGTTATCTACATCGACAGTAAAAATTATATATTTCTTTCCTGATTGGAAAACAAACATCGTACGTTTAAATTCATCACTGTCATATTATTCAAAGACATATTTTTTTGTCATGCTGAGAATTGAAATCTGGTACCCTTATTTCAGTAGACCAAATCGATAAGCTTATTGAGTTCAAAAATTTGACTAGCAAGGAAAAGGAAGCCGTTTAATAGGCCTACAGGTATGGTACTAATTAGTAGTTAAATTAACATTGTTTCAGTGTGTCTCTTATTACACAGCTGGCACAAAGATTTTCAAACTTTTACAATGTGCTACCGGGTAATTTTTTTTTGTGATTTTGGCGCCTACTTTTTTTTTAAGAGATTAAAAAAAAAGTAATAAACAAGTTTAAAATTCCAAAATAATTTGTAGCTACTTGTCCTGTAATTATTTTAGTTTGCTTCTGAAAAGACTAAACGTTTGATAAACGAAACTAAATACACTTTTTGGCGCCCCCTTGAGAACCTCTTACCCTTTATGATTTTGGAAATGCTCCACTACGCTTTAAATATAATAAATTTTGAATTTTGCAGATATATATATATATATATAGAGAGAGAGAGAGAGAGAGACCTATGTTAAGAAAGCAAAAGTTTTACGTAAATTGAAAATAAACGCAAGCGTACATAATAGGTTAAAGTAAGCCAATCCACTTTCCCAAGAAGTTAAAATAGTATTTAAACCGTACTTTCTCATAGCTAGAATGAGTCTAAAATTGAATAACAATGAAGATAACATTTCTCATCGAAGTTATTAAAGAAAACTTTAACAGTTGACTATTATGAAATAATAGCTTAAGACTTTCCAAGAATAGTTATAAAAACTAATTACCTCAAACAAGATTCTGCAGTATATACTGATTAGTCTATTATTTTACCATTCATCAACTAAAACAACTTTTAAAACCACATTTTTTTTAAATACCAAATCTACTACTCTTGCATCCTTTTGGGTGACCACATGGCCTAAGGCGTGGCTGTAGCAATAGACTTGACTGCCAATGACGGGGAGATCACGTATCGAATCCCGCCCAGGTGTACCAAGATTCCCCCCCCCCTCTAGGTTTTTCAATCTTCCTACACGCAAATATGGGTACATTTACTTTAAACTCAACTCGAGCGTATAGCCCGAACGGGTATCAAGACACTGTTCTAAAAACATTAAATTTTTCAACTATAAAGATGAAACGTCTCTATTTATCTTTTTATAACAAAACTTGTTGGCTAAGCGACAGCGAGTTCGATTGGGATTAAGTTCGAATCTTGACTGGATACATTGGAGAGAATATTTTCTCGTATTATGTACGTGATAATAAAAGCGTATGCTCTTTTATACTATTGCAGGGTGACATGACGGTCTAGGGGTAAGGTGTCAGACTTTTGTGCTGGGGGTCCGGGGTTCAATCCTCGGTTCCGGCACTGATTTATCCGATTACCAAACCCTTCCTTCACCTTTGACAAGACATCTTGTGAATGTGTAGAATGCCAGGCCTCCACCGTGGTTCGGATTCCACGTTAAACTGTAGGTCCTCCATTTCATCTCACAATCACCCTACCATTTCTCATTAGCGTGAGTGCGGATAGCCCGAACGGGTATTAACACGCGGCGCTAATGATTGGCTTTATACTAATGCGTTGAGCTCTAGGGATATCAACTGCAAAGTTAGAGAGAATAGCTTTAGAGGAAGTGCATCCGAAATAATTTGAATAAAGTGTGGAAACTAGTGATAGAACATGGATGGAAAACTTAACACCCATTTAACCCACCAGGGATTCTAACCTCAGCTATCACGTTGCAGGTGTTCGTTATTTCACAAGCCTGACTGCTTACATCGCGTGACCATTGATGTAGGTTCTAAACCTGAGATAAATTAGCCTTGTCTTAAAGAATCTTATGTTTAACAATCACAATATTTTTTTTGTGTGTGTGCACCAAGTCGTACTACCCATTATGTCTATCAGTATATCTCTACAAACAAAGCAGACATGATTTTAGAGGTAGAGTATCGGCATTTGCGAAACGAGAGTCAGGTTAAGAATATTTAGTTAATGTGGGATGGAACAGGATGCGAGAAAAAGCTAGTATTTTTGCAAAAATAAATAAAATATTGCTCCAGTAAACTTAAGAATTTAATTTTTTTCGCATCTTGACCTCAACATTTCTTGAATATATGTCAAGGATGACCTGGAATTTAATGATAACTTTTCCTCTTAATTAAATAGTTTCTCTTCTTCAAATACTGCTATGTTCGTGACAGAAATTCAAATAGTTGATCACACCTCAAGCGAAGAAACTTAAACTATGTTTTTATTGGAGCTAGATTGGTTTTATTTTGCCATAAAAAAAACCGGCAAAAATATTGTCTTTTTCTCGCGTCAGCCCTCCCCCCTCCATTCCACCTTCAGCTGATTAGGATTCTAACCTCATCATCACAGACCTCAGCAGTCCAATTTATTGCTAGTGTGACGCATTCGAGTTAATGTTTCTTAAAGTGTGGTCCTCAGGATCCCAGGAAGTTTTGTAACCAAAATAGATTGAAGAATGTTGATAAAATATAATACAAAAATTTGAAATTCAAACGATTAAATTTGAACATGATTAACATGAAACATCCATCTCTATGATCTATTTCTTTCCTCGGTAGACAAAAGTCAAATAGAAAAGGATGAGTGAACCAATCTAAAGTTAACAAATCTATCTATTTATAAATTTTTTTTATTATTTTTAGATGTTAAAATAGTCAAAAATCTATCGCTTATTAATTAATTGTAATTGTATGATTTTTTTTATTTAATAAATTAACCTTTGCCTTATATTTATAGTCGCAAAATGAAATTGCTTAAACATAATGTGTTTTCCTGCATAAATTTACTCCCATCTCCCCTACCCCCAGTACCCCGGGGGTCCCCCCATTGACCATAGCTTCCGTTTGATGGGGCTTATATATTTTTTTATAAAACACTGCCTTAGACCATGCGACCGTTGTTTTGGGTTAAAAAAATAATAAGTACTCTTGTCAAGGAAAGGTATGTGTCAGTAGGGGACGCTTGTTCCAAGCGATCTGCGCAACTCTTCCTATAATTTTGACTTTCATTGCTGTAAACACCGGGAGTAAAATAAACTTTTTGTTTGGTCAAAAGGGGAAGTGTATCTCGTTTTTTAACAAAGCCCTTGCAAACGACGCGACTCTGCAAGGAATGCACTGTACACTTCCTCAAAGCTTTGTGAAGTTAAACTAAACCAGAATATCCGTGTAAAGTATAAACACGGGTAGGGTAATTTATTTTTCATACCCTTCTGTTCTCCGCGTTTACACTGCTATATACCTTATTTAAAATTCAAAATTAAATGCCTTGAAATATTGATAGCTAAAAACACAATTACCCGCACCGGTGAGAGTACCAAAATAAGTTGTCAGTTTTTTTTAGCAATATGTCTTGCAATATGTTCGAGTTTTACGCATGTAACTTGTTTCACTAACGTACTAGGGATAAGGAAGGCCGTATTTAGAGGAAGTATATCCGCATTTGTATGGCGGGAGACTGGAAAACAATTTTGGAAAAATAATTCTCAGAACACCCGGGTGGTATTCTAACCCCATTCTCCTCGTAATCAGCAGTCTAGTCTATTGCAAGAGTGACGTCTTCTTAGACCATAGGGTCACCGAAGCGGGTTCTTGTCTCTTATTATTTATAACAGCTCGTCGGGTCTTTAACTCCGGCTGGGTGTGGTGGGGTGTTTTATTCTAAATGGGTGACCTGGTGGTCTAGGGGTAAGGTGTCGGACTTCTGTGCTGGGGGTCCGGGGATCAATCCTTGGTCTCGGTATAGATTTATCGGATTACCAAACCCTTCCTTCACCTATGACAAGACGTGTATTAATCAAAACTTGTGAGTGTGAGGAATGCCAGGCCTCCACCGTGGTTCGGATTCCACGTTAAACTGTTGGTCCCCCCATTTCATCTCACAATCACCCTACCATTATACATTAGCGTAAGTGCGTACAACCCGAACGGGTAGTAAGACGTGGTGCTAAATAATAATAATAATAATAATATTCTAAATGGTTTCCAAATTTTATCCCATTTAAATGTGATTCAATTTATTATTAATTACTCCCCCCATCATGTATTCTTTAGTTAATTGGTGTGATCCCGTGGAGGGACTGGATGTTATGTACAATTTTATTTTTTGCACCTAGTTTTATTACTTCTCCGGGCTATGCGCACTTTGATAACACTTATTGGGGTGGATATGAGGAAGGTTGAGATTAGAGGAAATGTGCCCCATTTGCGTGGATGAAGAGTGGAAAACTATTAAGAGAACACCAGCCTCTATACATCTGGACGGGATTCTAACCCAGATTTCGCCGTTATTGACGGTATAGTTCTAACATGCGGGTAGCGCGTTAGATCATGCGGCCACCAAAGCGGGTATCAGAATTATTAATATCAAAACATATTTGATGACCAATGAAACTAATTTGTACGTCGTGGGGTACGTATACCACGGTGGGAGAAACACTCCTTTTTTTATTTATTTTTATTAAATTGGGTCATGTGCTTCCTGTGGGAAATCCGTAGACAACAGTAAACTTCGAAAGAAGTGGATCACATGCAGTTTTTTTTTCTTTTGAAGATGCACTGAAGCAAATGGTAGAATTTTATCTATTTATGTCCAAAAATGTTGGTTCTTGTTCGGAGTGCTACGACCATGACGAAAGTAATGATTGTGACGTTCACCATTTGATGGAGTAAAGGGATCAATCAATGATAATGAGATGTCATGCCACAAAGTTATGTGACTAATTCGAGGTGAGGATAGAAGGGAACGTGTGTTAGTTGCAATGTTTTTGTAGTTTTTATAGTAAAAACTTTCTACTTAACAAAATAATTAAAATATTGCTCCGATAGAAACCGAGTTTAATTTTCTTTTCGCGGTGATATCAACAGTTCTTGATTACCTTTCATGAGCATAGCGGCATTAGAAGACAAACTTTTTCAAATGAAGATTAAAAGTTGTCATTAAATTTCAGGACCCCCTTGGGCAGATATTCAAGAATTATTGATATTACCACGCGAAGAAAATTAAGCTATATTTATACTCAAGAAATATTGTATTTATTTATTTTGTCCAAACAAAGTTTTGATTTATAAAATGTAAAAATACGGTCCTTTAACTAGTGTTCCTTACAGATCGGAGTTGGTTGGTAAACATTCTCTTTGGACGTCGGATCAGTGATCTGGTTGATAATTCTACGCTTTCTTATATTATGGAAATCAGAGTTTTGTTTGTATAAATTTAACATATTATGCAGTAAACGATAAACGATAGACGAAGTATTTTAATGACAGTTTAATTGATTTTCAATCCTCGCGTTGATACCTAATGTAATCATTTTTCATATTTCAAAAGATGACAGTATTTAACATCAATTGATTGAAAAAATTCGCAACTGATATGCAGACAAGACGACTGACCTGAAGGAATATTACTATTTAATAACTAACAGAAGTACAAGGCGTTGCTCGAGAAAACCGCGTAATTTATTGCATTATTAGTTCAGGAAACGTTTTGCTTTACTTTAAAAAATGGATTAAAAATCTATTTTGTTGCTTTAAAATCGATTTTTAATTAATTAAAAAATGTAGTAGAGATTGAAAAATTTCTGCTTCAAGGTGCACCTGTCCATGTACAGGTGCTACTAATATTTAAATTTCAGATTTTTGCTTGGGGTAGATATCGCGTAATGCTCAAGACTGACAGACCAACACTTCATTTTATTAATATACAAGATTTAACATTAATATTCGAACTACCCACAACGGTTGCGAAGTTAGCTAACGCGCTAGTTTCATGTTGAGCTAGCCCACCTAGGATGGGGAGATCGAGGTTAAAATCTCACTCGGGTTAACTGGGGTGGTTTTTCTTCAACGGTTTTCCACTCTGCCTCCACGCAAAAACAGGCTCACCTCCTCTGATTAAAAAAATCCCAATTCCTAACCCATTAGTGTATTAGTAATTAAGCCTTTAACCTGAACGGGTAGTAAGATGCATTCGTAAATAAACAAATTATTATAACAATAAATAGTTGTTTATTTGAACTGCCATTATATTTAATACAGCTACACATAAATGTTAAAACAATTCAAATCTCAGCCTTTTTATGACAAATCCAGAGTAAAAAACAACAACTTTGTAGCAGAATATAATGAAATAACACCAGTGCGCGAAAAAAAACAATACAGCAATCAAATTAAATTTGTATGATTGTTGCAACCTCCCCTCCCCCCGCACCCTTCTTTCCATTTATCATAATTTATATTGTGGTGATTCATATAACTTTATCAGAGTTTGTAACTATGGTTTTAATGTACTTAATTTAAGCACGATGTATATATCATTATTGAATGTTGCCAATAATCACTTTTCTGTTTTGAAAATTTCAACTACGTTTTTCATTGAGGATATCTCTATAAAGTTTACACATACTTTCCTGAACTTATTTAACTCCTGCATGTAATTAACTACTTTTTTTTAAGTCATTTATTATTTTTTTAGCACCGCGTCATACTACTCGTTCGGGTTATACGCTTTAAGTACTAATTACTCTAATGGACTAGGAATTGGGATGGTTGAATTAGAGGAAGTTAACCCGCATTTGCATGAAGGGAGAGTGGAAAACCATTTAGGAAAAACCACCCCCTGTTCACCCGACCGAGATTCGAACCTCGATCTCCCCGTCCTCAGCAGTCGAGCTTCAACACGACAAGCGCGTTAGCCAACTACGCCACCGAGGCGGGTATTTATTAATTAATAACAGGACTATTCAAGAGTAATATAATTCTAAATTTAAATGTTTATAGTTAGGCTTCATCTTTGAACATTTTTGAGATTTGAGCGTTTTAGACACAGCCTCGTGAAAAAGCTTTTTTTTACTTTAAAAATTGTTTCGTTAGAACTACTGGAATCATTTTTTAGAGGAATCTTCCCACAATTTAAATATCTATATTTGTAGGGTTGTAACTTTCACGCATTTAACTCTTGTTTTTCTGTGACTAGAGCTACATATTGCTGAATGTAAAAGTAATTAATTACCTGATGTTTTAAACAACTTCAACGTATTATATAACATGTTTTCCTTAGAGATTAAATAAATACACTAACAAGTAATATATTTGAAAAATGTATTCTTAAAGAGATGTGAGCCCTGGAGCTACAAATTCAGCGCTCTTCCAACTGAAATATTAAGGGCTTACCCACATCCGTGACATTTTCCCCATATACCTCTCCCGAAACTCCAACGCCATCCTACTGTAGTTATAAAGCCAACAATTCAAACTATCATCGAAGGATGGTCACATTATTTTATTTCTACTTTTTTTTAATAGCCTTAATTTTTCTACTTTCTTACATAATAAAATTGAACTATTTTTCAATATTTTTTCTCAACAAAATGGTTCAATCCAAAATTGACTGTGATGCATCACGTAATCACTCTGTTAAAAACTGGATTTTTTTAAAATTTATTTAATATTAACTCATATTTTTTTCGGTAACCTAAGAATTTTCAGTTGCTAATTTTTCGAAGCAGAGGGGGGGTAAAGGGAGTCTTACCCTTCCAAATATTCTTGTGTGTGTGTGTGTTGGGGGAGAGGGTTTGAGCGTGTGAAGGCAAGTGAGTGGAGGAAGAAGAGAGGTATTAGTAAAGGAAAGAGAAAATTGTACAAGGGGAGAAAGGTAGATTGCATATTCAACACTTTGCACTGCAGGGAACATAATTAATAATAGAGCCGCGTGACATTCACCATCCATTTTTGTTGTTGTTAAAGGGTATTCCCATAGCGCTTGGACTTAATTCTTATTTTACTAGCCTCTACCTAAAACAAAATACTCTGTGTTATCAGCCCACAATCGAGCCATACTGACCGATTGGCCACCGTTTGTTAGTATATATAGTGCCAACTTACGCGGATAGAGGGTATCATATGGTCAGTTAAACGAACCCTCCTGCAATTAATCACAAGTTTTCTAAACCTGAGACGCTTCTTTTTAATCTGTTTTCACGGGGCTGGTTTGACTCCATTCCAGAGCCACTGCTTCATAGAAAAATCTGGAAACGTTGGGGATCGAAACCAGGACTTCTTGATCTATAGAGAGGAACTAAGACCACAGGTGCGGTATACTATTACTATCACTAAAGAAAATTAAAACCTGCACCCTCGTAAAAGCTGATTTTTCTACAAATGACTTCCCCCCC
>CABFOW010000630.1:138829-168355 GCA_902141385.1 Timema californicum
GAAAGATCATTCACTATTAAAATTGATTCACAGACCTCCAATACATCTTTAGGCCCCTGTGGCAGACCACAAGGTTCTAATTTAGATCCTCTTCTATTTAAGTTGTTTATTGATGACAATGGTAAATATTTGAATTCATCTAGCTATTTACTAATTGAAGATGATATAAAATTATTTACAATTATCAAATCAGTTGCAGATTTTATATATTTACAAAATGATATTTTACAGTGGTCTTCTGAAAGTGGAATGTCTATTGATAAATCTAAGACCAAATCTATATATTTTACTAGGAAAACTAATCCTTTCTTTTTACTTTCTCGCTATCTTACAGGTAGAGAAAGTATTGTGATAGTCAAAAAAATCGAACTAAATATTTTGATGAATCTTGACGTTTCATGACCCTGCGACCCCCGAATCCGATAAAGTTATTCAATTTCTGTTAGTCTGTCTGTACCTCCAACTAAAGCCTAAACTATATTACCGACCGACCTAAGTGATTTTTGGAATTGTATATCTATTATTAAAATTAAGAGTATTTTACTGAAGGGCAACAAAAAAAAAGTCGACTTTCTCAAAATTGGATTTAACGATTCTATCTCTCGATTTAGACTCAATAGTTAATAATTACCTATTTTATTGGTTAAAATTGATAAAAGAGAAATTTAATAGCAATGCTATTACCATAAGATGTGCATCCCCTATTAAAATGACGAAAATTTTAACCGGAAGTCAAGATTTTAATAGTAAATGTTGACCCTTGGGGATCCAATATCGATATTTTTTAGTTGTCAAAATATACAAATGAAAACGTTAATTCTTTAATAATAAAATTACGGAATTTAAAACCATTAGTCAAAAAATGTTATACTTATGTATAGAGAATTTATTTTCTCCGGTTCACTAGTGTATATTATATTATGAATTTTGAGTAAATATCTCCATTTTTATTTTATTATTTCCTGTAATAAAAGATGCAAAATAAAAAGGGAGACCATTTAAAGGAGGAAGTTAATGATCTTTTAAGAAGACAACTGAAATTTAAGTTTAGCAAACAAATTTTAAAAGCAGATGAGAAGGGGATGGTCTGGAGTTTTAACGAAAATTGTTTCACAATTTTTTTAGATAAAATACTTAGAAATTCTATTTGTTGATCAATTAGATTTCCATTTGAAAAATATTATGTTTGGATCAGGACAGTAACAAATGCAATTTTAGATTACTGAATATCTAAAGAACCTCGTACATTTTTATTTTGAGTATTCATATAGAAATTTATATTTTATAAATGGTTTTTGTGTCTTGATATTAGAACAACCATTCAAAGGAGGTCTAATATTATATTTCTTCTTTTTTCTGCCTTACAAAACGAACAAAACCATCTGTTTGAAGACGTGGCTAGCCAACTTAAATAATATAAATAGCTATTTGTCTTTGGTTGCGATTTTTATTTATCTACTTACACTATTTATCCCAATTCCTAGCTTGTAGTTCGGGACCTAGATCTACATCTTGGGTGTAATTGGGGAAAAGAATGTGTGTCACTAATTAAATAATGTGACATTTAAATTTTTTTTAACTCTATGTAATCAGCCCGCAATCAAGCCATACCGACCGAGCGGCTGTCGTTCGTTGGCAAAAATGATGCCAACTTATACGTGTAGAAGGTATCATGTGGTCAGAAAAACGAACTAAAACGTTAATTTCCGTTTTCTAGATCAGAACCACCACTTTTCCATTCCCGTAGCTCCTCCTTTGTCCTTGCAAACCTGAGTTGACCCCGTTTCAGACCCACTGCTTCTCATAAAATCTATAAAATGCCGGGGATTGAATCCGGAACTTCTGGATTTGTAGAAAGAAACTGTGACCATTCTAGACCACAAAGGCTGTTCATTTAACCTCATAGTTTTAGTGTTGTTTTTTTTAAAAAAAATGAAGGTATATAAATTTAAGGGATTTGGTGGAGGTTGGCTTACCTAAATTTTAGAAATCTCCAGTTACATAGAATAAATTAAATAGTCCACAATTAAAAGCTGCCATTTCGAAACTAACGCATGATGCGTCAAAAGGCCGACTAATATTACATTGAATGACTGACGTGCATGTTGACAATTGTCTGCCCTATATGTATAGGCAAATTGACACGCGTGAAGTATCAATAAACACTGCAATAATATTAAATATAAGTGGGTCGGGTGCACTAAGGGTGTATTTTCCTACATTATTGTGGGCTCTCCCTGTTTCCTCGTCCTTACGGCACCAATGATAATATAAGAGTATCCCAGAGGAGTATTGGGACGTCGAGCTCACAACAAAAATTAATAACATACTAAACCAAATAGTTGATACCCGCATCGGTGATTGCATGGTATAACGCGTCACTAATATTTAATGGGTATGTTGGAGATAGAACCCCGGTCGGGTCTAATGAGGGTGTCTGAAAAATAAAACAGTTTCACAATTTACCTCCACGTAAATAATGGAAAATTTCTTGTAAAATTATGTTTTTTTTTCTTCTCTGTTCTATTAATTAATGTATGAATATAAGCTTAACCGTTATTTAGACATCAACCGCCTCGGTGGCGTAGTTGGCTAACGCACTTGTCGTATTGAGCTCGACTGCTGAGGACGGGGAGATCGAGGTTCGAATCTCGGTCGGGTGAACTGGTGGGGTTTTTTCCTAAATGGTTTTCCAAACTCCCTCCACGCAAATGCGGGTTCACTTCCTCTAATTCAACCTTCCCAATTCTTAATCCATTAGCGTAATTAGTACTTAAAGCGTATAACCCGAACGGGTAGTAAGACGCGGTGCTAATTATTATATTATTACTATTTAGACATGGTGTACATATTTTTTTTAAAAAGGGTAAATAAACTAGTACGGAGACTTGACGTGGTTTTCCGTCATTTCGAACGACATTTTGACTGCCGCGGAGTTAAACAGTGCGCTGTGCTGACGTAAGCGTTCCCACCAGACATTGATGGACTGCTTCCAAACCATCATTTACCTTCTCCCCGTTCGCAAGCGACGCGGCGTGTCGACCGATTGATTAATATCCGGTCCCCTAACGCTAACGGTTACGACTGGCACACAGCGCCGCGCGGACATCGATCCATTCGGGCAACGCCGGGATGCCGTTTATCCGGATGACACCGTTTAACCGTAATGGTTCTCCTGAGGGAGAAGAGGAGGATATAGAAGACGGGGTTTTTTGGGGTTCGGTGTGATGTCGCAATTCCCTTGCTAACTGTTTGCGAAATTCCATAAAAGTTAATGGTGATAGCCTTTCATTCATTTTATTTTTTGTTTTTAAGAAACTGGGGAACGGTAATGTTTCTACTGCACAATTTCTATAGAAAGGAACACCTAGAAAATAAAAACCTATTTTTTGCTGTCAACAAACATTTTACTATATTATAAGTGTTATTTTATAGGTATTTATATATACATACATATATATGTATATATGTATATGTATATGTTTATATATGTATATGTTGATATATATGTTGATATACATGTGTATATGTTGACTGCCGCAGTTCACATAAGCGGTCATATGAATTCATGAAAATAGATCTAGTAGCTTTGATAGCTGTCAGATAAAGGCCCTTCCTATGAAAGTTGGACCATAGTTCACCTTGTTGAAACCACTAGGAAATTTCACCCACTTAGAGATACCAACTGAGGCTCTAGACAAAGAGCTTCAAAGAAGGGAGATAAATACGTTTTAGTTTTATTTGACTGAACAGGGATTTGTTTGAATATTAATGGTGTCTACAGACTGGGGAAAAAAAATTTGGGAAGTTATCTAATTCTTAAATGCTATGGAAATTGGTGAAATACCGGGGAATTTAATAAACAATAGGGAATAGTCGGAGAATTAAAATAAATTAACCACCTCTATACCTACATTAAAATAAGCTCTTTTTTTTCAATGTTAAGAAATTACATTACCTACAGTAGCCCCATGGCTTCTTTGGTGCTGACTGACAGATTTAAAAAGTTACCAGACGAAATTACGTATCTCTACGCCGAACCAGATGATCTGAAAAAACATGTGTTTAGCAGCTGTCACTTCTGAGAGTCAAATTTTAGGTATATACCTAAATGTTGACTATCATAAGTCAGCTGTGAGCTGTCAATCAGCACCAAAGAAGTATTATTATTAGCACCGCGTCTTACTACCCGTTCGGGTTATATGCACTTACGCTAATGTGTAATGGTAGGGTGATTGTGAGATGAAATGGGGGACCTACAGTTTAACGTGGAATCTGAACCACGGTGGAGGCCTGGCATTCCTCACATTCACAAGATGTCTTGTCAGAGGTGAAGGAAGGGTTTGGTAATCAGATAAATCTGTGCCGGGACCGAGGATTGAACCCCGGCCGCCAGCACAGAAGTCTGACACCTTACCCCTAGACCGCCAGGTCACCCCAAAGAAGTCATGGGGCTACTGTAGATATGGGATTCTTAACATGAGATGGCACTACAAAGTTTGTTTAAGAACTAATTTACACATAAATACAAATAATACCTGAAACATTAAATAATTAAGAAATAACTTATAAGAATGTTGATTTTTATATCCAATAGAACTATTTTATAAAATGATGTTCTCAATTTAATAAACTTAAAAACTGCCACTCAGCTAGAGAAACTGTAAAATAACAAAACCGGGATTTTTTTAAAGGTCTGGAAACCTTGGAAAAGTCATGGAACTATATGATAAAAGTTTGCAGCAACCCTGACATTGTTTAACATGATTTTAAAATTATTTTGTAACTAAATAATGACAAAACATAATAAGATTTTTTTACAGTAAAAATATGTTACCTTGCTAGGATTCAGAGAAAAATATAAATAGAGACAAGGTAGAAAGTTATAGTTAAATTAATGAAGAAAAACTAAAATTGATAGTTTTATTATTTTTGAATATCGTGGAAATCAGGTTTAATTTAAACATATTACAATAAACAAATTAAATATATATACAACTTTCACATCCCTGCACTTGCAAATGATTTACTTTTATTTCACATTCAACATTAATAACTTTTAATATTTAGATATTATTGTTAAAGTATAAGTCGTAAAAAACTAAATTCAAATACAAATAGTATTGGTATCCAATTTTAAGTTGTTTTATTGTGAAGTTAATCTTACTCCCCTTCCGGAATATCCACATACTTACACTAATGAGGTAAGGATTGGGAAGGTCAGAAGTTATTTGCATTTTCGTGGCTGTAGTGCGGAAAACTCCTCAGTCCACTCGGCCAGGATTTAAACCCCAACCTCTTCGTTATTAACGATCAAGGCCAGACAAGGTTGTGCCTAACGATGAGTGTAATCACCACATCTTGGTTTTACTATTGGTTTTAAAAGTTTGCTGTCTTATCGCATTAGTTAAATACAATTTATAATTAGATAAGCAAGCATGTAATAATCCAGTTTATTTCTTATAAATAAGATAATTTAAAGAGTAATTTTCTATTCTATAAATAAAGTTGTAAATTATTTTATTATTCGATTGACTATGGATTTATTTCATAATATATAGCTGTACGAGTAAGAAATTTTTCACTTAAAGTCGAGTTTGAATGAAAACTATTTTTATTTTTTCGCGTTAGATTAGTAAAGAGCAATATTTCTACAACAAATATTTCATGTTGAATTTCTTTAATAGATTACCCATAATTAAGTACAAACACAATTTTTTTTAGAGCAAAATTTTTTTTGTGAAAAAATGTAGGTAGTCACACAAATTTAAATTTTCAAGTAAATTTAATATATTACTGTACAAATTTTTTAACAAGGCAAAGGAAAAACCGAGAAACTCTGATTTGCTGTAAAATTGGATCTTAGACTTTAATAAAGTTGATTAAACTACGAATTTTCGAGAAAAAGATCGAACATTCTGAAGACTCAATTTTTTTGAGTTTCGTAAAAATCTTTGAGTCGAGTTTGAGCATCTACTTAAACTGTGCTCGAACTCGAATTGTTGAGTACTGGAACATCCCTATCATATATTCCCTTATATTATTTTATACTCACCACACACCAGTCTCAGTAGCGGAGTTAGCTAACGCGCTAGTTTCATATTGTTCTAGACTGCTGAGGACGAGGAGATCAAGGTTCGAATCACGGTCGGGTGAACTAGTCTCCTAAACTGTTTTCCACTCTCCCTCCACGCAAATGCGTATAAGTATACTATTTTATATGTGGGCATGTGGATTAAAACGTTAACCCCATCTATTCTGGTTTCCATTGACGAGGAAGTTTTGAGTTTGAATCCCGTCTGGAAGTAATAATAGTTTTTTTCTAAATAGGTCTCGCTATTCAAATGGAGATGTAGTTTCTCTCAATTCTATATTTTCCATCACTATCCCATGATTGTTGATATGCGGACCGGACCGCCTGAACGTATAGTGAAACATTCTCCCAAAAAAAATACAAATAAACATTATACCTAAATCTTTTTATTTTCTTTTAACTATTTCTATAAATTTGTTTGATACAACTAAATGTGTTGATTTGTTTTAAATATCTCTCCTGAATAAGAATTTGAATCATACAATTTCGAATTCACTTACAGTTGTCATAAATGTGTGATTTAAATCACTATCCAAAGGAATTTTTTTTAGTGAAACTTTATCTCTAATGACTTTTATATTTTATTTAATAGAGCTATTTAACGTGCACTGTATGAACCGATTGATTATATGAACACAAGACTTGGACTGACTTAAATCTAGAAGGCACAGAACACAGCCCCCGGCCGTTAATTTATCACTTCGAAAGGGGAAATCCACATTTCATCGATGATTTATTTTTGGTCATGCCAGGAATCGAGCCCGGGGTCTTAAGTTCATTAGGCAGACACGCTACCGACTGTGCTAAGGTGTTGGAATAACTTTATATTAATTCTAATTAAAAAATATTTATAGCACCCACTTCAGTGGCCAAACGGTCCAAGGCGTTACTCTCGCATTAGACTAGTATGCTGATGATGGGGAGATTGTGGCTCGAATCCTGGTAGTGTCTACTGAGGGTGGTTTTTTTCCAAAATGGTTTACCACTCTCTTTCCACGCAAACGTGGGTAGACTACCTCTGAAATTATGCCTTCCTCATACCTAGCCCATTAGAGTAATTATCATATTTGCGTATAACCTGAACAGGTAGTAAGACGCGGTGATAAAAAAAATTACTACACACACCAGTGGACTATGTCATTTTTTCTGAATTGAGTTGGTCTTCTAAAAATTACTCGTTCTTAGCTTGTCTCTCTCTCTCTCTCTCTCTCTCAGTTCACCACTCTCGTCTAATATCTATTTATAAACGCTTTAATCCCCTATTTAACCTCATCTCTCCCCATTTCACCTTCTCTCATGACTCGTCCTGACCTCTCTCTCTCTCTCTCTCTCTCTACCACACTCCCACTCATTGCTCTCACTCTTTACTGCGCGCCGGTTCTTTCTCTCTAAGTAGTCTTGTCATCCATCTCCTTTGATGCTTCACCTACCCATCACTTCCAGTTAATGACAGAAGGGTGAAGAGTAAAGGGTGAAGGAGTTACTCCACAATCTCCTTTCCCCCCTCCGCCCCTTTATACACTTCATTGTGGCCCAGTTTACAAGTTAGGCCTCCCCTTTGATCACGTGACCTTTAACTAAGGCCAACTAAAGCCCGCAAAACTGTTTCCAGCCGCATTGACTGCTATGTAACCGGATGGAAAGGTGAGATTCCACTGATCCATGCAGAAGGGCTGGTAATATTTTCGTTGGGGAAGGAAAAAAAATGAGTTAAACGTAAAATACCTATGGAATTTATAAAAATTAAATTTTTTATTTTGTTATCTACTGGATGTATTTTTTGATTGATTTTTATAATTTTAACGTAATTCAACGTGGGCTTTAAGGAAACGCTGGTTAGTTCAAGTCTCTGCAGTTTTTTTTATAACAATCTAACTCTTTTTGCCAAAATAAATAAAATATTTCTCCGGTAGATACTTTTATTTTAATTTGCTACACACAGTTATCTCAACAGTTTCTGAATATTTACTATCAGCATCGTGATATTTGATTATAATAAACCTTTTAAATAAAAATAAAAAGTTAGTCTATTTTTTTTTTAGCACTGATTATTACCTGTTCAGGCTATACACATATGTAATCATTACACTAATGAGCTGAGGACGAGGAAGGTTGAATATAAAGGAAGTGTACTCGCATTTGCGTGGAGTAAGGGAGAGTGTAGCACCATTTTGAAAAATACACCCTTAGTACACCCGACCAGGTTTCGAATCTTGATCTTCCTGTCATTTGTATTCTAGTTTGACTTGAACGTGACTCCATAGGCCATGCGGCCACTGAAGTCCTAGCTGAATTTTGCGAGGCTCACGAAAAGTATAGTCAAGAACTGTTGAAATGAACGTGTGTTAAAAATTTAACCTAAGATACTATCTACTTGAGCAAAGTTTGATTAATTATGGGCACAAA
This sequence comes from Timema californicum, assembly GCA_902141385.1. Lineage (NCBI taxonomy): Eukaryota > Metazoa > Arthropoda > Insecta > Phasmatodea > Timematidae > Timema > Timema californicum. The sequence continues at coordinate 147,330 of CABFOW010000630.1, forward strand.
CCTTTTTACTATATTAAATACATAAATACTGAGCTTAACTCGCGGTATCTTTCATATCAACTTTAGGTTAAGATTAGTGTGACCTGTGTAATCTTCGTTTACCCTGTGAAATAGCAAGCTTACCTTATATAATTCCACTATGATATAGCTTATGAGCAGGACCCGAATTTTGATAACCTAAACGTAATTTTTAAAATCTATATAATGAATTCAAATTTTCAAAAAATAGCTTAAAAATACGAACTAAAATTTGTTATTAATGCTTATGACTAATTCGGACACGCACTTTAGAAATGCTAAAGGCAATGAAAACCTTTTAACAAAACTTTTGCTTGCGGCTAAATATAATAATGATTTGCAAAATATCTGCTTCAGAAGTAATAGATATCCCCACCCAACGCAACCCTCTCTAACTTAATTACAGTTTCGGTGACCTGGTGGTCTAGGGGTAAGGTGTCAGACTTCTATGCTGGCGGCCGGGGTTCAATCCCAGGTCCCGGCAAAGATTTATCTGATTACCAAACCCTTCCTTCACCTCTGACAAGACATCTTGTGAATGTGAGGAATGCCAGGTCTCCACCGTGGTTCGGATTCCACGTTAAACTGTAGGTCCTCCATTTCATCTCACAATCACCCTACCATTACACATTAGCGTAAGTGCGTATAACCCGAACGGGTAGTAAGACGCGGTGCTAATAATAATAATAATAATAATAATAGTTTCACCTGCCTCGGTGACGTAGTTGGCTAACGCGCTTGTCGTGTTGAGCTCGACCGCCGAGGACGGGGAGATCGAGGTTCGAATCTCGGTCGGGTGAACTGAGGGTGGTTTTTCCTAAATAGTTTTCCACTCTACCTCCACGCAAATGCGGGTTCACTTCCTCTAATTCAACCTTCCCAATTCCTATTCCATTAGCGTAATCAGTACTTAGAGCGTATAACCCGAACGGGTAGTAAGACGTGGTGCTAAATATGATTATTATTATTAATTACAGTTTCTCCCCAGGAATGTGTATCTTACAACCGTACGAAGAACTACATTATCCTACCCGCCTCGATAGCGTTGTTAGCTAACACACTAGCTTCGTGTTGAGCTAGACTGCCAAGAACGACGATATTGAGGTTCGAATCCCGGTTGGGTGAACTGGAAGGTTTTTTAGTAAATGGATTTCTCCTCTCCCTACACGCAAATGTGGGTTAACTTCCTCTAAATTCAACCTTTCCAAATGCTAAACCAATAGCTTATTTAGTAATTAAGCGTATAACCCGAACGGTTAGTAAGACGCGGTGCTAAAAATAAATCACTTAATCATCTTCTCGTTCCGACAACTGTCTGTTGGGGGAAAAAAATTAAGCATTTATAAATTGTAGATAGTCTTTAAAATATACTCATTCAACATGAATACCTTAAAATTACTAAAATAACAACGCAAACCAAGAAAACATTACTAATATTGTATGTGATCCCAAAAAAAGTGTTATCAAAATGCCTACATTTTTTATAAAATAATTCAAGGTGTAATATAAACCGGTAAGGTAGGTCTACTTGATACCTTTAAGGGTAGACTGAGTTTAAACTTATTTATTTTATTTGTAATTATTTATCTCTTGATTTATTAACAAAGTAATTAGATCGGCACACGATTCACAAAACAGCCCATTTCTAAATCGGACACAAAACACTGACCCTTTACCTTCAATAATACGTAAATTTTTTTATTTAACAACAGAATTGAATCTTAGACTCTTAACACAATAGACAAGCGCTATTTATCAGCTGAGAAAAGGTGTTGCGCCTTGTTATAATATGATTAAAACTAATATGTATGATATTTATAAGTTATATTGTGAATAGGTTATATATACACAATATATTTTATTGAAGTTGTGTGTAAAATAATAGTATTTGACAATATTTCAATGTTGTTTGTACCCTATACATTTCAACTATCGTATTTTAGTGACAAAGATGCATTTTTCTATTAGAATAGCTGGTGTATCCGTTATTCGTATGGGGAATATGTAAAGTAGCTTTGTTATTTTTAGTATTTAACATTAACCACATGAAAAGAAACCAAATAAATTATGTTTAGCTATTAATCCTTTTATTGGTTTGAATTGTGTTACAAAACGTGAAATTAGTCAAAATAGATCAATAATATTAACGTGTTTTAAAATATGACATTTTTTTTTCAAGATAAAGTTAAAACTTCTAGACACAATATTTTTAACTCTTGCTTGTTGGTACTAGCAAAAAATAAAGGTAGAGAGAAACAGCGTAAATTGTTGTTAAAGATGTTTAACAAATTAAAGTTGCACAGTAACAGTTTAAAGTTTATCTGAGGATTCATTCACTTACGACTTTTTTGGCATAGTTTGACCCTCCAGAATAAATGTTCGTTTTTGGACTTTTCTAGAGAAGATTATCTTAAAACCTATAAAAATTCCAAATTGTAGTTTTCTAATATGTTTAGAAGTGTTCTATTAACTCATGTGGGGTGACCTGACGATCTAGGGGTAAGGTGTTGGACTTCTGTGTTGGGGGTACGGGGTTCACTCCTCGGTCCCGGTACAGATTTATCTGATTGCCAAACCCTTCCTTCACCTCTGACAAGACGTGTATTAATCACAACTTGTGAATGTGAGGAATGCCGGGCCTCCACCGTGGTTCGGATTCCACGTTAAACTGTAGGTCCTCCATTCCATCTCACAATCACCCTACAATTACACATTAGCGTAAGTGCGTACAACCCGAACGGGTAGTAAGACGCAGTGCTGATAATAATAATAGCTCATGTGGACGAACAAATATTTAAACTTTATTAAATTAGTATGTTTTACATCCTTCTGCAACTTTTAATTAATTTATTCTTTTACAATATCAGGATAACCATAACTATCTTATACCAAATATATTTAGCAATAAATTTTAAAAACAATCTTCGAATCTAAACATTTATCAGCCCATAAACTGAGTTCACAAACTAGCCAACGCAATCCATAGAAAACGCAATATTTGCCTAAGAGTGGTCATATGATATGAGAAAATCAATGATATAAATTGTTACAAAAACATATTGGAAAAAACACCATCTTTGCTTAACAAAGAATAAAAATGACATAATAGGCTGTTAAAGTGACAGATTGGTCCCTGCAATTAACTGATGCAATTACCTGTACAAATTTACTTTTCTATTATAAAATTGTTTATATTTATAATAGTTTGTGAAATTATTAGCCCCTTATTTCTTAGATATTGAAATTTTTAAATTCTAATTTATTATTATTTTATTATTTAATGTGCACCTCAACCCACAAACTGGGTAAAAAAGTGTAGAGTTTTTAATATCAATTTGAGGTAATTAATGTGCACGATCTGAACATTTCTATTATATCAGCACACGACTTATTAACTAACTTAAATATAGAACAGACACAACAACTGGCCACTAATTCATCACTGTGAAAGGGGTAACCCACATTTCCCCGATGATAAATTTTTCAGCCATGCCAGGAATCGAACCCGGAACCCTTAGCTCGGTAGCCAAACAAGTTACCGGCTAAGATAATGTGTCGAACTAAAAGTAAACAAATAATTGATTCGATACATTTTAAGGACGTCTCAAATAAATGTTTTGGTGCTTCTCTGTGATAAAACCACTGCCAAAAAACTAAAACGAAGATGCAAGGAACTGGTTCTCATTTAATCTGAAAAGTTTTTTTAGTCAAATAGGATATTCAGATATCAACTTGTTTCTAATTAAATAAGCTGCTGCAAACACACCATCCATACCTGTGCATTTATCATTTCACCCAAGTATATCCACGATTTCCTCTAATAACGCACATTTCCCTTCATAGTTGTTCCAATCCCAACACCCGATTTCGGAGCTTATATCTTTATGAAAAACTCTTTACGCGTGATTTTATATTCGAGTTTTCTCTTCTTCAGGTGGGAGTGTAGGTGAACGCGAAAAAAATTTACACAAATTTTTACAGCAAAACTTTATTTTTTTGTCAAAATGAATCAAATACTTCTCCAGTAGAAACATAGCATAATTTTCTTCATATTGTTCATATCTGTCGAGGGTGTCCTGGAATTTAATAATAATTTTTTATCTGCATTTAAAAAAATTCTCATATCCTTAATATAGAGGCGTTATATATTCAAGAACTGTTGTGATGAAAATTAAACTTAAGTTTATACTGCAGCAATATTTGATGTATTTTGTCCAAAAAAATATTTTGCTATACAGTATGGTAAAACACAGACCTTTTCTCGCGTCCCCTAGTCTCCCACCATATGGATTATTTGAAGTAGATAAGCTATTATAAATTGATTTTTCACATTTACTTTCATTTGACCATTAATTATTATATTAGTAACAGTTTTAATTTAATTATTATATTAGTAACAGTTTTAGTTAATTAGTTTTTCCTACATCAAACTAGATCTAATAAACCTTTAAGGATTGAAAAAGGCATTGACAAAAGAATCGGGAAATCTCAGAGTTGTCTCGACCAGTGGTACAACTTTTGTAATTTGTCTCGCAGCATGCTGAATTAATTGTGTCCAGCACACAATTGGGAAACTTCCTGTTAAAGGGGTCATGGGGGCTTACTTTTTATACACCCTGTCCCAGTGTTTACCTTGTAAACGTCCTCGTCTGAAATCACTTCTCGTTCGAACTCTGCCAAAGTGACGCCTAACAGGGGTGTTGGGTCTCTGACCTTTGATTGGCTGAGTTTTAGTCCCCCCCCCCCCCNCCCCCCACACTACCTTGCCTGGTCTACGCAAGCTTTCATTGTGACGAGGTTGTGGGAATAAAACCTTTTGGTTTTAAATTTTAACGTTTGCTGAATATCTATGGTTTTAATTTCGTTATGGAAAGTTTTGAACCTTAAAAATACTCTATCTAATTGAAGAGAAATATTTTCACAATGAGGAAATTCACGTGTGAAGAAGAACTTCAAAGCATCAAAACTGTTAAAACAATTTCAACTCGTCGAGTATTATGTTGAGACCCTATTAAAACGTGACCTTACTTGTTCAAGGAAAGATAATTCTTTGTTTCTAGACATTTAGTTTCTCATAACGGTAACATTTCGTGTGAAACGTTGCTGTGAGATAACTTACACTTTTAATGATAGTTTATTTAAATTGGAGGACCTAAAATGTAAGATCTCGTACAAGGGTTTGTTTATCGGCTGGGGCGCAACGGCTAGTCTCTTCTTCTTCATTGCGTCTTACTACTCGTTCAGGATATATATATATATATATAAAGAGAGAGTAAATATACCCGCATTTGCATTTAGGGAGAATGGGGAACCACTAAGGTAAAATCACCATCATAACACTTGCTATTAACGATTTAATATGAGATACGGGTTAGGGAGGGTAGCCTACATCTGTATTAGCGCCGAGGGGAGTAGGAGAGTAACATTTGAAAAAAAAACACCTCCCAATAAATACGTTCCGACATTTTTATTTTCCATCACGTCTTATTACCCATCAAATATACACACTAGCATAATATAGGTAAGGTATGGTTTTAAAGAAAATGTTGCCGCATTTTATTGTTGGAGAGCAAGAAACCTTTCCTTTCACTCAACAAGGATTGAACCCCAACCTCCCAGTTGCCATAAAACCAGACTAGATGAGCCCGACACTTAGTCCACGTATCCACCTATGTAGGTAGTTTGAGATTCAAACTTCAAACCCCACACATTTATATTTGAGTGAAAATGAGCAAATGCTTATCTCTTGTCAAATTACTTTAAAAAAAACTACTAGAACGATATCATTTTTATGTTACTCTACCTAAACCAACATCTTAGTTGGGACTGTAGTTTCACACGTTTGCCGAAAAACAAGAACAGAAACGGGGTCACGTGACGATCTCTAAACCAATCCCAAGATTTCCTCTCCATCCGTGCAAGCTTTTCTGCTTAAGTTCAACTCATCTCTACTCCATCCACCCTGCCTGAGATCTTCGATACAGGAGAGCCAATCGAATCTCCAAACTAACCATCTCGAATTAATGCACATGCGCTGTAGAGCTAGAAGCAAGCAGACAGCTTCGTTGGCTGTTTTGAGGAGATTTGAAATGGCCCGTTAATGGAAAGCGTGTGTCTCGATATATTGGATTGTGTCAATACACAGCATTATCATCATTGACTATGATCTAAAACAGGGGCTGGCAACCTTTTGGTGAACCGATCGACTTAGAGATTTATAAAAGGTTTCACACATCATTTCGTCATTCTCTTTTTACATTTCTTTTTTGTTTTCCATACATCTTGTCCTCAATTTCAATATTTCTTCAAATCCTTGTGTCTCCCACCTTTCTAGAGTAAACAAAGTGCATGTTTTCATATTCAATTCGTTGGTTGCCTTGTTAGATCACCGATCAAGGCTATTTTGATAGAACTCCGATTATATTTGATAGTTATTGATTACGTAATTGACTGAAACTATCCGTGAGATCGACCAGTTGCGTACTCTTAAGGCTCTTAAACACCGGTGCAATCGGCTGGCTGTCTGACGATGCGATGAAATGCATCACGGGTCAACAAACAGCGTGTGAATTGCGGCAACACTCAAACATATTCTGCTCCCTATATTCGGTGGACCTGTGAATCAAGCTTTAATGGTAGCGCTTGGTGCTGAGTAACACGCCGCAAGACAGTATAATGATATTCATAGAACTCTCGTAGCTAAACTACCCCTTGATGGATGGTTCGGGGCGACCACAACAGCAGGATGTACCAGTACCAAGCCGCACAAACAGCACAGCGTGAATCATTCATAGGATCAAACACGCTGTTTCAACCCAAGCGTCGGGATTTTATCTCTGGCGAGTGGTACTACGTTGAAAGTTTTCGTTATTTTTATTTTAATTTTTGTGTTCTGCTGGAAGGGAGGAGAAGTTTCGGCTTTTGGATGCATCATTAATAATTTTGTTTGTGTGCTCAACGAGATTTAAATATATATTAGAGTAGTAACGTTAAGAAAGAAAGCGATTTTTTTAAGGTTAAACATTTTGAATTATTATTTTTCATTTAAAAAAAGGGGGGAATAGTAATTATATGCTTATTTATTACGTATATTTTCATTACAAATCGGGAACAACTACAGTAATTCTTATTATCATCATTGACTATGATCTAAAACAGGGGCTGGCAACCTTTTGGTGAACCGATCGACTTAGAGATTTATAAAAGGTTTCACACATCATTTCGTCATTCTCTTTTTACATTTCTTTTTTGTTTTCCATACATCTTGTCCTCAATTTCAATATTTCTTCAAATCCTTGTGTCTCCCACCTTTCTAGAGTAAACAAAGTGCATGTTTTCATATTCAATTCGTTGGTTGCCTTGTTAGATCACCGATCAAGGCTATTTTGATAGAACTCCGATTATATTTGATAGTTATTGATTACGTAATTGACTGAAACTATCCGTGAGATCGACCAGTTGCGTACTCTTAAGGCTCTTAAACACCGGTGCAATCGGCTGGCTGTCTGACGATGCGATGAAATGCATCACGGGTCAACAAACAGCGTGTGAATTGCGGCAACACTCAAACATATTCTGCTCCCTATATTCGGTGGACCTGTGAATCAAGCTTTAATGGTAGCGCTTGGTGCTGAGTAACACGCCGCAAGACAGTATAATGATATTCATAGAACTCTCGTAGCTAAACTACCCCTTGATGGATGGTTCGGGGCGACCACAACAGCAGGATGTACCAGTACCAAGCCGCACAAACAGCACAGCGTGAATCATTCATAGGATCAAACACGCTGTTTCAACCCAAGCGTCGGGATTTTATCTCTGGCGAGTGGTACTACGTTGAAAGTTTTCGTTATTTTTATTTTAATTTTTGTGTTCTGCTGGAAGGGAGGAGAAGTTTCGGCTTTTGGATGCATCATTAATAATTTTGTTTGTGTGCTCAACGAGATTTAAATATATATTAGAGTAGTAACGTTAAGAAAGAAAGCGATTTTTTTAAGGTTAAACATTTTGAATTATTATTTTTCATTTAAAAAAAGGGGGGAATAGTAATTATATGCTTATTTATTACGTATATTTTCATTACAAATCGGGAACAACTACAGTAATTCTTATAGTAAATACCCTATTTGGCAGCTATAAGAGTTGACTTGATCTGTTTTCACGTATCCATACGTAAAGTAATAAGATCTACAGCTCTAATATTTGGTATATATATTATCAACAACTATAAATTAAATTGATGATATAGTAAAATTTTATAGATTTTGACATAAAAAAATATATTTAAGGTCTCTTCATTTGAAAATTGGATTGCTTCTTGTACTGTGAGCTTGATAGGTAAAGAAAGATGTTTTTTTATTTTATCACCCTCGTACACCCAAATCTTACTAACCATCCGAGCTTCGTACATAATATGGAGTCTATATCAGCACGTCAACGTACCCAAACCATTAAGAGGGAGAGGGAAAAATTATCTAGCGAAAAAAAAGCTCAGTACACGCGACCATAATTCGAGCTACAACGTCTCATTTACCCGGAAAACCATATGAGATGAAACTAACGTCTTTTTCCACATGTACTTTGCTGAGGGTAAAACAACAAAGGTTTTCTATCAGGGTGTGATGGAATGGAGGGGGCGCGAGAAAAGGCCAGTGTATTTATAGTTTTTATGGAAACACTTTTTTTTTGCCAAAATAAATAAAATATTGCTCCAGTATGAACATAGAATTTAATTTACTTCACATGGTGATATCATTATTTCCTGAATATTTGTAAAGCTCATGGTGGAATTATCTAAAAAACATTTTAAATGAAGAGAAAAAGTTGTCGTTAAATTCCAGAACACGCTTGACAGATATTCAAGAAATTGTGAGGTCACCATGTGGAGAAAATTAAATTATGTGTTTGTGCTGAACTATTTTATTTATTTTGGCCAAAATAATGTTTTGTCATAAAAAAAATGTAAAAATATTGTCTTTTTCTCGCGCCCCTTTCATTACACCTTGAGATAGAGGTGGAAGGGAAGACGAGTTAAATGCAGTATGTACTCCTGTTATATTGCCTCGTTTTCTGGATTATTTACATTTAGGTTGTGTAGATTTTATTAGTCAGTGACTGTACTGTCGTTAATTTACTTCCGCACACGTGCGAATAGTGAACAATATATTAAATTGATATAACTCTAAAAGTTTTACGCATACTGCAGGCAGTTTAAAATTAATAACATTGTACTTGAGAAAGCAATGACTAAGATTTAAATATGATTGAAATTAAAAGAGAAATTTAGCATTTTAGATCATGTTGCTTTAAATTAGGTCTATGACACTAATAGAAAAAAGAAAAAAATTGGTACAAACACCACCTGAATTAGGTTAATTTTTATTGTTCAAAATATACAATTTATTGAACTTTTTTTTCTATAGGTAAACTCTTAAATAAGTATTTTCAAAAACATTTTATTGTACAGCAAATAGGTTAGCCCAACCGTCTCTGAATGAAAATCAGAGAATAACTTTAATCACTACGTTTCAATGTGGCCGCTTGCATTTTTATTATGAACGAGCACCATACGTTATACAATATTTCTTATTAATTATGCGTTATTCATTAATATTATCCCAGCCCTAGCATGAGGCGTTAGGGGTAAGTTAGAGAAACTACGAAAAGCTGTAAGCTAAACAAATATAGCCTTTTAAATAAGTTAACAAATCTTACGTTACTAAACAACATACCTGGTTTTAGGTAGACTACCCAGAATCCGATAAGTGTTGTGGGTAGTATGTGGATGGCTATGTTTATTTAATCTTAAGAAATTCGTATGCCGCTCTCTTCCCCAACTGAGTAAAATAATGTAGCTCATAGTTACTTGATCTAATGCTCGAGAATTATATTACACACTGTATATTAAAAACAATATTTTTATTGAGTCCTCAACAAATCTTTGTTTTCTAAAAGTTTTATTTAATTTAATCAAGTCTTACTAATTAAATATATGACTTAACAAAATATTTACTGTTGATCTTTTATTTTCATAACATCTAACAATTGGCAATAATATACACTCTATATTTAAATATTGCCTTTAGTTTCAACGTGATTGATTGTAGGACAATATTTTGTTTTCTGGTATCTATAATGCATCGTAATACTGAATGATCAAAGCTGAAATTGCTCACAAATAATGGCACTTTCATTGAAAGCTGACACCCCATATTTCTCTTTGCTCAAAATACAGAAAAATAAACTACTCTATTTAGTCATTAATCTTTCTATCACCAAACTTATTTCTTTCATTGTTTTGACCTAAACCACTTTTTCTTTCAAAACAAAAAGTATATGATCGATTACGAAGGAGACCATTAAGAGAAACGCTTTAAGAAATGGCCGATTAGGAAGTACAGTAACAAATAAAATTAAACAGTGGTGTAGGATTGAGGATTGTAGGATTCAAAATGTGTACCCGCATTTGCCTTTAGAGTGAATAAACATCATGGTCGTCTTTTCTCTTTCGCTGGGGACTGATTTTAATTTATTTATTTATTTGAAGTGTTTAACGTGCACTTTTTGAACTGACTGATAATATAAGCACACGACTTGTAAATTAACTTAAATCTAGAACAGACACAACATCCAGACCCCTGCCGTTAATTCATCACTGTTAATCTGTATTTCACCAATGATAAGTTTTCCGGCCATGCCAGGAATTGAACCCGGGACTTCTTAGTTTAGCAGATATACACGCTACTGATTTAGCTAAGGTGTTGGACTTTGGGAACTGATAGAGTGGTGGTTTAATTACTGCTTTTACCGTAGTGGAAACAATTGAGCTTAACATGCTGCCTTTCAGGATGTACGAAGCATACAACATAAATGTAGCATAACCAGCATTTACAAAATTACACTATATCTTATGTTTGTTAAGTGTAAGAAAAGGCGCTGACCCTAACTTCGTCCAAATAAAGACTTTATTGTTATTATTATTATTATTATTATTATTATTATTATTATTCTAAATTGAAACAATCTGTCGGAAGGGACAGTTCCATAAAACGTTTGTACGGATTGAGTCTAAACTACCGGATGAAGTTCCGTCCACCCGGTGATTCAAAACTTTCTGTACAAACTATAATGAGAGATAGGGAACAATCCTTTATCGTCAGTGAATGTGTACCCGCAAACGTCACCCCTAGGTGCTAGAGGGAATTTATTGGTAACTTACATCAATTAAAGGTCGAAATAATTGTGAGTAACATTTTTATTTACAGTTGTTTTAACAGCAGTTGCTCAAAAGGAGATATCGCCAACAATATTACATAGTGGATGACTGAACGTCAAAGCATTGATTGACGTACGTTTTTAAATATTCCTCCGCCCCCCTTACGCTAGATGCATATCAACCATCTCAAAATCCGTGGAATTCTCCATGTTACACATACGAAGCCCACGTTACGAATAACAACTGTGAAAAATAGCCATTTCAAGCGGAGGCCAGCAGCGCTCTCTCTTTCTCAGTTTGGGCCATCATGTTATTCGTTTGGTAATGTTTCTAATGTCTATTTTTTTGCACGTCTCATTAGGTACCCGTTCGGGCTATACGCATGTGTAGACTATTAACTACGCTAATATGTGAAGGCTGAGGAAATTTGAATTTGGTTGAAATGTATCCGCATTCGCATGGAGGAAGCGTGGAAAAACCATTTTAGGAAAACACTTTCCGGTACACCTGACCGAGATTTGACCCCTATCTCCCAAGTTTCGGAAGTTCAATCTATTGCGAGTGTGACATCTTGGACCAAGAGGCCACCGGATTGGGTTTTCTAGTATCAACTTTCTTGGTAGATTCTAAGATGAAAGTGCAGAGTCAATAACTTGGGCTATCTCTTGATTGCAATAGTTCCATTTAATTTATATAGATGAATCCATTTCCAATATATATCGAGGTTAAATGGAACCTGCTACTGTCGAGTTCTTGTCAATCCCTGTTTCGTATCGGACATAAACAACAAAAATAACAAAACTTTCTTCAAGTCTTATTAATCTTTAATGAAACTGATGTGGGAGGGGTAAAGGGGGCTTGACAATAAGCCACCTGGACCGGATCAGTCCACGATCTCCCTTGGACCAATCCCCAGACATATGACACGCAACAAGGCCCATTGTGCATAAGCGGACGACAAAATAACGTAAGATCAGGATTAGTCCTACTAGGGCGAGGTCCGTTTAAATACCTATAATCCCCCGCTCAATTTTAGCGTATACAATGAGAGCCATTAAACCTAAACTTTCAGATTTAATTTCCATTGTTCTTCTTCGTAATCGAGAGTGTGTGAGTCTTCAAGCTACAACAGGCTTAGGTGACTGACGCTATTTTTATTTTTATCGCGTGAGAACAAGAAAAGTACGGATGAATCTCTAGTTCTTATGTCACTAATAATCGACTAGTGACAAGTGTATATTTATAATAGAGAAGATAGGCCTAAAAAGCCAATATGGGATCACTTAAGTGTCTACTCTACAAATACACACGTTATTAAACCAATATAGACTAAAAAGAAGATAATTATTAAATGAAAGGCAATATAACTAAACTCTTGAATTTCTTTTAATATAATTTTGATTTATAAATAACAGCTTCACAAATAAAAGATATCCCCTTCCAACGCAACCCTCTCCAGCTTTATTGTAATCTCTCAGAAGGAATGTGTATTTTACAACCAGACAAGCAAATAGGATACAAAGTTCGTTGCCTATATTATCTTCTCTTTTCGGACATTACCGAGTGTATAAAAGTATTTTGGAATATATAATGCATTTATAGAATATCAATAGTGTTTAAAAATATAAATACTTATTGATGATTCAGAAATGCCCAAAAATGACACAAACTAAGAAAATATAAACTAGAAATCGAAAATGAAAAAAACAAACCAAATAATGGCCTAAAAAAGTTTACACGACCCAGAGATTATGAATAGAATTCATGTACGCGTGAGCGTTGTCTTTGATGCACGATACAAAAAAAAAATACATGCCCTTAAAATACGGTCATTACTGCCAATACTATAAGTGTAGTAGTTATTATTATTATTAAGATTGTTCGAAAATATTAGAAAAATTCTATCTACCTTTTCGCGGAGGGGGGGAGGGGGGGGAATGGGAAACCGTTGAAGGAGGGGAAAAACCTTAGTAGAAACAGCTGGTAAACTAGACTATATGAGCCAGATATTTTGGACCGTGTGTCCAACATTGCGTTGCCAGTATTTTCCCAATTATATAGGGATGTATTTCTGTGCTCAACCATTTTGTTTTAATTCTGGCTTGGTTAGTCATGGATGACTTCAATATACTCTCTACAATTCAAATGAGTCGTGCAGCAATTTTTTTTTGTTTTTGTATGTTGAATATTTAAATATTCATAATATTAACCCACATTTTTCTTGAAAATCTTAACATTTTCAGAAATTTTATTCTGTGATATGTCCCGCTGTTGGTATTTGCTCGTTTAATCCGTGTCGTACCTTTGACTGTCGTCAGGATAAGCAAGGCTGGTTGAAGTTCTTCACTCAATTTTGTTTTACATGCACACAGATTTTTGTAATAATTTCTTTCTGAAAGTTATATTTCCCTAATATAATCCTACTCTGTGTAGCAGAATTTAGGTTTGATAATACCCCTTCAGGACAGACATCCTACCAAAATCGGTGAATACCTTGCATGCAAATGTAAACCTACTTTTGTTAATATCTGGCTATCTTGAATATCACCTCCAATGAAAGTGCAGGTGCTATGTATTGGTTAACTGATGGTCAAACATTTGCTTTCAGTTATGTTGGATTGGAAGGTGGTGTGTTGGTGTTAATAACGAGCTACTGGCAACCTCGATTAACCGATGTCGCAAATTTTGCCTTATATCTGAGGGAAGATGGACAAGACAATACTAACAGAATTACAACACCGCTTTCCAATACTAATCATACAGTTCCCTCGGGAGAGATGAAATTCAGGGAAATAATGGTTCTATTGAGTGACTAGAAAAATCTCACACACACAGCTTAAACAAGTCCGGTTCACCCTGACACTTCACGTCACGTCACGTCACTGGGTAAAATGTATGTTATCTAACTGCTAAATCCTGGCGATAACTGAGAGAAGGTCTGCTTTGTATTCTCGTTAAATGACGTTCCTTGTAAATAGGTAGTAGACAGCTTGACATACCTTTGATGCAAGGCTACCTTCCAACGACAGCAACATGGGCTGAAAGCTATTCATCAATCTTCACATGCTTTTATGACTCGAACAAGGGGTGGGTGGTGAAAGTTAATAAATAATTTTGTTTCGTTCGGCCTTTATTCTCCGCGATAAATAGAGCATTAATTTATATTTACCGTGTAGGTGTTTGATATCATCAACGGTACTGAACATTTTTAATATTTGCAGTCGAAGGTAAATAATTGTCAGTAAAGAAACCAAAGAGAATAGCTTCAAAGAAAATTGTACTTTAAAAAAAATAATTGTAAAATTATAATAGGGATCCACTAAGTGGTTTTTTTTCACCGTGACGTTAATATCAAAAGGTTTTTTTTGAAGCATCGGGTTTTATTACTCTCTAGGACTATCCGAATATTTACACTGACGGGTTATGGATAAGAAAGGAAGAATTTAAACGAAGTATAAAGGTATTTATGTGAAGGAAAAGTGGAAAAATCATCCTCAGTACAGCCAACGAGATTAAAACACAATCTCCCTGTCACCGGAAATCCAGACTTTTGCGAGATTAATAGTCTTTACACGCGTGACTATCAGTGCGTGTGAGCTATATGGGGAAGCAGTGGAATATGTGGGGGGAAAAAAGCCGTTGAGGCGACAAGGTTTTATAAAATTTAAAACTTCATCTTTAAATTATGTGAATTAAAAATGATAAACTCTTTAGTTGAAAATGTGTAATTGATCCTTACTAACGACAAATTAGTTCAGTGTCGCACATTATAGATTAAGTTAAAAGGTATATGTAATGATAGTAAGATTTTGGTTAGAAGAAACTCATAGAAAATACAAATTAATTTTATGGTCAACCATGCATAACATTTATCTTTATTATTAGTGATATTTTATAGACGTTGATAATATCTCAATTATTAGTGTTATTTTATAGATTTTTATAATATCTCTATTCATAATGATATTTTATAGATTTTTATAATATCTCTCAAAAGTGAACGCTGCAGATAACATGACTTTACGTACGAATATGTGAAAGTAGATCTAGTGACTTTTCTGCCTGCCTGTGAATATTAAGTTGCAGAACTAGCCTTTCTAAAACTAAACATCAATTTATTTTTACTTGCAAAGCAGAATATTAATTTATTTCCTTGCTATATTTTATAGTTTGGAATTCAATGGATGACATGTCTAATTATTTTCTTAACTTTTTTTAAAAATTATATAGTATACACAATTATTTTCAAAATTTTAAAATATATCTAAGTTGAAATGTTAGCCACTCGCTTTTTCGCAGTTTGAGAATTATTACTAATCCCGTGTAATGAACTGGAAACGGTCCAACCTAATAGAGATCAGTAACAAGGCCTGCCCCTTGTATCACCGCTTCAAGCACGTCATAACTCAGGGCGTAAGGACCCTTGTATAAGGCCGCACCCTCTTTGTCAGTAGGAGCAATCCACCTTGTCATTCTTCAAGGTGTAAATATTCTTGAAAGGGGGGGCTTCATGTTTATCAGAAGAGGCAGTCCACTTTTGTCATTCATCAGGGCCTAAGGACTCTTTAAGGAGGTGAATTCCTCGTTGTTTCTCGTAGGAGCAATCCGAGCATTATCTACTTATATATTATTCAGAGTTTGCTAGAAATTGTTTTTTTTACCCATCCTTTTGGCCCTCTCCGGTTGGGTGTGCACTTCTGTAAAAAAAACCATAATCATGACGCTGGACACAACTATCAAAACTGCCTAGTGGCCCAATTTTCTTACGAATAGCCTTTTGAAAGGCCTCTTTTTCCTACCTGAACATTACTATATATTATATGTATTAGTATTGCGGTAGAAAAAAATGCCCTATTTATTAATAAAATAGAAGATTTTATGTATCTGTAGTGAGCATTGCGTGATATCAATCGTGCGCAAAGGACGGAGATTCAAAAATTTTACACCTAGAAGCTGGAATTTTAAACTTTTGATCAATTTTTTTTTCTGGCTGTTTGAAATCTGGCTCTAATGCTAGCTCGTAATAAAATCGTTTTATCGCCCTGTCACTCAAACGCACGTGAGCAAGTTGAGCTGACACGCCAGACCATTGTTGTGACCTTGGCCAAAATCGTCGTGTGTCGAGCAATGGCCAACTAGGTCTAAGCTACCTGTAGTTCACACCTGCATGGGCTTAAACGTTTAGTCCTAATGCGGCCCAAAACTAGACGGGGTTCAAGTGTACTGAGATTTTAATTTTTTTTAATGCGTTCACTCAAACCCTAAATTCCCTGTTACCGGCAAACTAGACCAGATGAGTCTGACGTCTTAGCCCATGGGTCCACCTATGCTGGATTTATTCAACTAGTACTGGCTCGTAGAAAGGATGTACTTATACCTGATTAATAAAGCCACCACGAAGCCTTTATGCTGCCAATAGTACAAATGCATCTGTACGAATACGCATGCTATGCTGTATTAAATAGCCAAGCTGTAATAGTCGTTGAGTACGATTATAGCTGCATCTAAATAGCATATTCTTTAGATTGAAAAATTACACCTGGATACAGGAATTTAATCCGGGGCTTTTAGCTTAATGTGGCACTGCTTTTGACACTAAGCTACCCAGGAACTAGCTAAAGGTAATCAGTTTGATTCACATGTCCAGATATCATTTTTCGATTTAAGGGATATTATATGAATTATATCCGGCACTAACCGTATTTAGCAAATATAGTATCTTGACTATTTAATCCATTTGAAGATTGGGCCATAGTGTAATCTGTCAAAGTAATACTGAAAGGTAAACCAGCTTACATTGCTTGCTTCCCTTATGGGGCAGCTTAAAAAAATTGGGATATATATATATATTGATAAGATTGTTATCTTTCAAGGTAAATGAAGGGTACGACAAGCAATCCATCACACGAGGCTACCTCGTATCGTCTCTAACCCTTGGTAGCTTCTTTAGATAGGGCCGAACCCTCCCTTGTTCGCGCTAACATGTGCCATGAATGACTAATTTATAACACGAGTTTAATTTAGGGAATTTGGTTACAAGACGAGGGAGAAATTTGTCACGAGGATAGGGACAACCCGCCCTAAAGTCAGCTCATATACGGGAGATATTCCGCTGGAGCATGGCTGTTGGTGCTATTTTTTTATTAAGCTATTATTTTACACTGTAGGTCATGCGATTTAACAATGTGAAATGTGTTATACTTATAATACAAAATACTGTTTAAAAAAATGTGCTATAGTACATTAATTGTAGCGTTACTGTCCGACAACTTAATTGAATCGGTATCGCGCCTGGCTTCAGAAATAAAAGCCCTGAGTTCGGTTCCAAGTATGGCCTGAAATTTTACGCATAGGGAGATGGGGGCTTTTATTTTCAAAGTGATCAATTAACAAAAAAGAAAGGGGTTGTGCTATTTAATTAACTTGGTGTGTAATTCATATACTGATATATTAAGTTGGTTGAGAAAGTGCAAATTAAATACTACCCAAAATAAATAATTTAACGAATTGATAGGGACGTGGGCTAAAACGTACACCTTTTCCGGTTTGTTTTGACGTGTATTGCCTTCGAAAGTTTTCTACTTGACTTTCACGAAAATGCAGATTCATTTTCTCTATATCATATCTTTCTCATCTTTACTTTATTAGCCTAACTATTCGAATAGTCAGGACGTGTATTGACATGTGATTTAGCTGACCTGGCGGTCTGGTGGTAAGGTATGAGACTTCTGTGTTGGAGGTCCGGGGTTCAATCCTCTGTCCCGGCACGGATTTATCTGATTGCCAAACCCTTCCTTCACCTCTGACAAGACGTGTATTAATCACAGCTTGTGAATGTATGGAATGCCAGGCCTCCACCGTGGTTCGGATTCCACGTTAAACTGTAGGTCCTCAATTTCATCTCACAATCACCCTAATATTATACATTATCGTAAGTGCGTAAAAACCAAACGGGTAGTAAGACATGGTGCTAATAAAAATAATAATAATATTTTAAATATTATTATTAAGATGTGATTTACATAAAATATAGACCGAGCTTTAAATAAATTAAAATACATAAAGTGAAATCAATGGTACGGAACTCCGCACGGACTTTCTCGCTCCATTGTTTAAAAAATGAGATATTTACTCAAAACTCGTAATATGTGAAACGAAATAATATACACTAGCAAAACATAGCATAAATTGCACTACACTTACGTAAAACCTTTTTTTTAGTCCCGGTTTTAGATTTTATAATTTTGTTTTTAAAGAACTGATGTTCTCATTTGTATGTTTGGACCGATAAAAAATATCAATATTGGGTCCACAAGGGTCAATACTTTGTACTAAAATTTCAACTTCTTGTTAAAATTTTCGATATTTTATTAGGTGTTGCAAATCTTCATGCCATCGCATTGCTATTAAATTCCTCATTTATAAATTTTGACCAATAAAAAATGTAAATATCGACTATTGAGTCTAAAATTGATATAATCATTGTTGTACAACATTTCTCCAAAGAGTTTTAATTATAAACAATATAAACTTTTAGAGACTTATATTAAATTACTCTATAGTATTGGAAAATTATTGCGTTAAAACTCAAGTAGTGTATCCCTACAATTAAAGCTCACAAAATTGTATGAATATATTTGCCACTATCTCAGAAACTGTTGAATTTATAAAAATATATTTCATATAAAAGTTTTTTATTTTTTATTGTACTCTAATTTTGCAATGACAAGTTATTTAGTATCTCAAATAGTTTCGGAGATATATATAAAAAAAATACGTGTCAGACCGGAGCCCTTAAAGTCATTTAGCCGAAATATTGAGGGAAGCCATTTAGTTTGGAATATTTATAAATGTTTAGAAATGAAATTTAGTAAGACTCGTTAAAGCCGATTTTGAGAAAATCGACTTTTTCTCTTTTTGCCCTCTAGTAAGCTACCCTTAATTTTAAGGTTTGCTATACAATTCCAAATACCCCTTGGGGCAACTCTATGAAAACCCTAAAAACCAAGTTTTAGCCCGATCGGTATAATAGTTTAAGCTCTAGTTTGGAGGTACAGACAGACAGACAGATGGAAAGTCAAAAACAACCTTTTTGGATTCGGGTGGGGGGTCATGAAACGTCATGATTCATCAAAATCTTGAGTTCTATTTTTTTTTTTTTACGATCACTATACTTTCTCTACCTGTGAGATAGTGAGAAAGTAAAAATTTGCTATTTGACAACTATTTTTAATAATGTTGATCATTTGTTGTAGCAATCGCAAAATATTTGTGGGAAGCTATATACTGAATTTAGTTGATAAACCATAACAAAATTTGCATTTAGGGATTCCTTTTATGGCGAGTACAAAATTTATTACTATAATTCAGATATAGTTAAACTTTGCGTTTTTTTTTAAATTAAGTTTTTAATAGAGTTTTATATATATACATATAAGTGCTTATTATGTTAATAAAAACATTTTGTATTTGATATTTAACTGTGCTCAGACTGTATCAGACTGTATCGTGCTGCAAACAATCTCGAACAGGTATTTTTCTTGTCGAGACCGTAGTTTGATTCACACTCACAGGACTGTGCTCTGACCGTGCTCTGAGTGTTAACGAATAAGTCTGTATCCATCTTAAGGCGTCACTTTCGCAATAGGCGGAATTGACAAAAACTGGGAGATGGAGTTTCAATTCCCGGTCGGGTACAGTTAGTCTAACCCCTATCGCCCTAAATGACACCAATTCTCTCATCTGGGAAATTCTGGCGTTTCCTCAAAATTCAACCTTCCTTTTTCCTAGAACATTGTTGTAGTTAATAAATGTGTGTACATCCGTAACGGGTAGTAAGAAGCGATGAAAAAAATCCGATAAAAGATAAGCTTTAATAAAACCATTGAAATGATCTCTTGGATGTGCTTGCATACGACAGTGAAATTGATCATAATATATATTACCACTCTTATTCAGGCATCATATTTTAACTCGTCACATTTACGTGCTATTATCTTTTATAGGCAGGAAGATAACTTTACAGCCCATTGATTTGGTAAATCTCCCTGAAAATTTATAAAATATATTTTTGTGCTCACGCATACGGAAATATAAACTTATTTTGTTGCCTTTTTATCACCATTTACGAGAGTCACTTTGTTTGCCCTCCTCATTGCGTTTGAATGCGATTAGGAGAAAATGTTTCTGGTTTCAGGGCCGTCGGAACTCGCTGCCAATTATTTCTTGTGTCCTTTTCTCTGACTTTCTTCTCACTTTTTTTTTTTTGCGATTAGATTTTATTCCGTATTCCTTTCGTTTTTTAAAATTCCAATATTTTCACCCATTTACCACTTTGAATTCTATTTTAAACTATATTAGACCTTAGTTTGATTCTCTAGTATCATTTCTGTTAGATTTTTTTTTATAGCTACGTTTATTTGGTAGCTTCAAAAATCTTCTAAATTTATTTAAAAATTTATTGTATATTTATCTTCCACGTATAACATATTCGACAGAAAACCTCTAATGCTATAGTTTTTGATAACATTTAATCACATTCTGGGTGTGTATTATTTTATAACTAACACACACACACTTTTCTCGCAGAAAATGAATCCTGTTTGGATATTTTCTTTTTCTGTTATTTTTAAACTTTGACTAGTGAATCTTATTTAACTTTATTCTAAGCAGTTTTATTCTGCTTTAAGATTTATTCATGCAATTTACACACTTTTCTTGCAACAGTTTTTTCATTCAAATCTTAAACTACTCCTGTATTTGTCAGCCTGGACATAGATGACGCCCCCCTCGC
>CABFOW010000630.1:169278-188761 GCA_902141385.1 Timema californicum
ATGTGAAATGGTAGAGTGATTGTGAGATGAAATGGGGGACCTACAGTTTAACGTGGAATCAAAACCACGGTGGAGACCTGGCATTCCCCACATTCACAAGTTGTGATTAATACACGTCTTGTCAGAGGTGAAGGAAGGGTTTGGTAATCAGACAAATCTGTGCCGGAACCGAGGATTGAACCCCGGACCCCAGCACAGAAGTCCAACACCTTATCACCAGGTCACCCCGAGGTTAATTTTTTTAATATTTATCCAGTCTCCCGTTACAAAATGTGGGTACACTTACTATCAACTTCTAATTTACCTTTACCTACCAAATCAGGCTAGCTAAATGCGGATAGGCCGGTGCAAAGAAAATAAAAAAAAAGTTATTTTCGATCATTTAGTTTTATGTTTATTTTATTTGGTAGGAAAAAGAACTTTCAAAACTGACTTATCACCAAGATAAGTGTATACCTACGTTTTACTTTTTTTTTTTTTTACATACCTCTCTCAAAGATGGCACTTGATTAGTTTGAAGCAACCTAAACCCTAATTTATTTATAATCAATAATGAAATTCTAAAATAATTGTTTGGATTTTAATGTATTTATGTGTTTGTATATTCCATTCACGGTAGGAATTGACTCTGAAAGACCTTTTTCCCTACCATAAATCTATTATATAGTAGGATATTGGTAGGAAAAAAGACCTTTCAGAGAGTAATTCCTACCGTGAATGGAATATACAAACATAGTTTTTCTTAACATTATTATATGTTTCTTGAAAAGACAATGTAACTCGTGTTATTTTATGTATTATTTGGCTTTATATAACTCTGTATTACCTTGAATTAGCTATGAAATGGGAGTTTGAATAACAAGTTGTTTCATCTATTTTTTTCCCAACTATCTATCTCTTTCTATTATTTTCACTCGATCTACTTTATTTCTACTTTTTTTGTTTGTTTTTTGTAACATATGAAATGTCAAAAAAGGCACTTATTTTGGTTGATCAAGCTAAATTCCCGGGAAACGGTAAGTATTACTGGTTTAGGATTGTATAATGGATCCTTAACAATACACTGATGTAGTTTAATGAGATCTACAACACACATTTTTCTCCTTCCCTTTTTGTCCTCATAATGATGGAAAACTTCGCTCAGGAATTCTATAAACCTACTTGGTTTCTACCGTTAATATTTATGTTTGATTATTCTAGCACATTGAGGATCCTTGGTCCAATTCAAACATTGCTTACAAACTTATTATTGTATCAAAATCTTAATATTCCCTTTTATCTTAATGGATTTACGCTGGGGGGACTGGCTGTTGTGTTTGCTATAGCTGAAAACAAACGTGATTCCACTAAACTCTTACTTAACTCGGTCGTTACACCCCCTTTACAAATCTCTCTCTTATGATTCTCAGTCCAACGGAAGTGACTAATCGATCGTATATTGAATAATGCTATTGACCTTAATGGGTGTGACTAAGAATCGTTATTACTGAATGTTGGGGAGCTCATGGCCCAAACTACACATATAGCTTGTTTGAACCAAAACTAATACAAAATCCCCATACCCTTACATCCGGAAACCTATGCTAATACCATTAAATCGTGTTCAAAGTTTCGGCGAACAGCGCCGGGAGAGCAAAGCTGTCAAGCATGCGTGTACAGCAAGTTGCATAAGAGCTAGACGCGCGGTACTGCAAATGTAACAATGGCAATCACTTTATGTGATGTATGACCGTTAATGATGACCCTCAGGGAGTATTCTCATTTCTAGATGGACTGATGTGTTGTTTAGTATTAAATGTGGTATGTTCTGCTGATGTGCTCAAAGATGCCGAGGTGTTTAATGTCGCGCGCCTAGCTCTTATGCAACCTGTTGTACACACATGCTTGAACAGCTCTGTACGCCGAAACTTTGAACACAAATTAATGGTATCAGCATAGCTTTCTGGGTGAGGTTTTTATATTACTTTTGGTTCAAACAATCTGTGTGTGCAGTTTGGACTAAGAAATTTTCCGAAAATCCTTTATATTGATGAATACGGATTGTAAATGACAAAGAATCGGTAACCCATAGAAGAATGCTAATAAGGGTAAGGAGTAAATATTGACTGTTAGTATATGAAAAAATACGGAAAACACGACGCACAAAAATAATGTAAAAGAAAGAGCATTTGCCAGATAGTAAATGGATGGTAAATCAGCAATTTCTCTCTACTATTGATGAAAGCTGCTAACAACAGCCCCCTGAGATGTTATAATTTTATATAAAACCGGAAGGGTTGATAACAACCCTTTTCTTTCCCTTCTTCTCTGTCAACTTGGGGGGTCTCCGCCAGGACATAGGCAACCCGCCCGCTCTGTTTTGATTGATCGTCTTTGTGTTGATAAGTGCGTGTTTGAAACCTGAGAAGATGGAGCTTTGTTTGGCTTTATGTTTTGTGTGAAGTAAGCATCGATCGTGTGCGAGTCAAGCCTCAAGGGGTTGTTTAGTTTCCCTTCCGTAGAGTATTGTGCAGTTGAGTACGCTGTAGGGGTTAAGGGCGCTTACTCCGGTTGATTGGGTTGATTGTAAGAAGGTTGCGGTCGAGTTCCTCCACTATACCCAATACCACCGCTGAGGGAACTTTAGGTTGTTGTTTTTTTAGAAAAGATTTATTGTCACACTTACTGTGTTTACTAATGTAATTCTTCCTAAATGTTTTCTAATCATCATTCACGTAAATGCAGGTACACTTCCTCTCAATTCTACCTTCCCCATTTACATGTATGTAAATAGAAACAGAGCCTTGAAGAGTTCAGTCTGTTTTTTTTTAGGAAACTCTTTATTTTAAAACTGAAAACTCATGTGGCCCCAATGGTGTTAGTAAAGATTTTACAATTATATTTACACTCTTAATACGTTTAATATAATTGATAATATAAACTATAAAGTTATCCATAAGGAAGTATTACTGAAACCTTTTTATAACTTTTTAATCAATGTATCAAATAAAACATGTTTCTAGAATGCAAAATGTTAGTGACTTTGAACCAAATTTTGGGGGTTCAGTAAAACGTGGAAAATAGCAAAGTCAAGGTTTTAAATATAAAATTTATATTTATTAAATTGTCCCATATTCGATAGTTATGTAGGACTGACTATGTTTAAACAAACTCAAAGCGTTCCTGATTTAATACATCCATTGTATTTTGTCAGGTATGCGAAATAATTAATTTCACAAGACTTAGGTTCGAACCATGACCTTTCAGTCACTGGAAATATAGAACATTGGGAACCTGACACCTTATACCGTGTAATCACTCGTCTGGTTAATATATTGTTCTCTATGTTGCTTTTCTGGATGGGGTTACAGCTTTATGATTTTTTGTTATCAGTCGGGAATCAAGCGTAACTCTTATCTTGTCTAAAGTAACTTGTGTTTGTAAGTTTGTTTTCAATAAATCGTACAGGAATAAAAACTTCAACTCTCCAAGTCTTTGATAACCATTTGAATACAACTCTGGAAGTCTTAAAATTGAAATTTCCCCTTGCGAATCAGTTGAACCCTTCTTCTCAGTTTAGTTATTTCCTTGTTAAATGTTATATAAAGTTGATCCGATCTTTTATTTTTGTTGGAAGTTTTTTTCTATCGTATTATGGGCTATTTTTTTTAATCCTGTCTCTTGGAAGTTGTATGTTTACTCTAATTTTTTTTACATTAACTTAATTACGTTTTAGTTCTCAAATTAAAGTTTATATTGCTCTGTATGTGTATACGTACATACACACTCCTCAGGTTTGACCTATTTAAAAATATTAAAATTAATATTTATAAAATCTATTTACATCACAATTAAACACATTTTTTTTTTAAATATCTTTTTTTTCCCCTTTCAATTACTAAAAAAAAGAATAAATTGACCCTCTTTTTTTCCCCACGTGTTGCATACAGCATGAAAATCTCGACGAAACGTGGCGCCATCGTATGATTGATCACCAAGGGCAGGCCATTGTTGAAATTAAACCAACAATGGATGAGCTTAAGCTCGTGGAATACATCAATTTACTTATCTCCTTTGGGCTATTTTTACGACCTTGTATACGCAACGGGTGTATTATAGGTTAACTTATGATAAGTAGGCCAACTGAAAAAATCTTGAAATTCAATTTAAAAAATGTATAACAGGGGCTGCAAACATGTGGACCGCGACCCAATGACAGGGTTTGTTTAGTCCACATAGTATTTCATTCTGGGTTTCCAACTTTTTTTTAAATTTAAGGTTTATCACCTTCCGTTTATAAAAAGATTGATATCATCAAAACATGACTTATAAAAATAACTTTAATCTATATTACAATAATTTGCCTCCATGCTGTTAATTCATCACTCTGAAAGATGAAACCCAAACCCACATTGCATCAAAGATAAATGTTTGAGCCGTGCTGGTAATCAAACCCGGAACCCTCAGTTCAATAGGCCGACACGCTATCTACTTAGTTAAGGTGTCAAGTGCCTGGTTCTGAATCAAAGGCCTAACGAATTAATAAAGAAACATCATTATTTCATTATTTTAATTTTTCTATTTTAAAATTTACATTATAGCCACCAATAATAAATTAGGTTGTGTAGCCGAGTGCTTATACCATTTTTCGGTAAAAAAAAAAATAGTCAAAGTTTTATTATACTTTTGAGTTTATTTTTCTTATGCCCCAGATTGCTTCACTCATTTACATTATCTTTTTGGCTGCTATAGACACAAAGAGTTTACCCTGATGTACGGTTTTAATGCCCGACACATTAGCTCTGTCGGTAGTGTGTCTGCCTATAGAGCAGAGGGTCCTGGGTTCGATTCCTGTCATGGCCAAAACCTTTGTCATTTGTGAAAGTGGGTTTCGCATTTCACTGTGATGAACTATCGACCGGGGGCTGGATGTTGTGTCTGATCTAGATTTAAGTTGATTTTTCAAGTCGTGTGCTTATTTAATCAGTCAATTTAGAAAGTGCATGTTAAAGGCATAAAATAAAAATAGTGTCAGGTTCACTAAGCACTTGATAGAACTAAAAGTTTGAGAATTTTGTATGGCGGGGATAAGTCATGGATAGTCAAATGAAATTTTAAATAGTCACATGAATTGTTCGGATATGTTTGCAATAATTTTCTAAAAATGTAGTAGAAAAGCATAATCGAGTAATTTAATCTAAGTCTTGTGATTTAGCGAAGAGTACAGACATAGTTATCTTTAACAACTCTTGTGACACGTTTAAGTGGTTACATGGTCTAAGACGTCACTCACGCAAATTTATTGAACTATCGATGAGTGGTTTGAATCCCAATAGGTTGTATTTAGGAGGAATTTCCTTTAGTGGTTTTCTATTCTTTTTCAAATAATGCTTTTTAATTTCCTCTACACTTTACCTTACATGTCTTTAGGTCCACCCCATTAATGTAACTAATTGCATATATAATATATATTATATATATAACATATATATAATATATAAATTAAACCATTTTGACAAATTTCAATAAAACTTTCTATATTATGAGAAAGTTAAAAACACACACACACACACACATTGTTGAATATTTTATCTCTCGAAACTTGAGTAAACAGTATTGTAATAGTGTTAAATTTTTACCTAAAGTCTTTGATGGGGCTTGACCTTTTTGTTACCCTCCAATTAAAACAAGTAGGGCTTGTTTTAATTACCTTTGTTCAAATTTTATATGTAGATGTTATAAAATTATGATTACTTTTAACAATTTTGTTAAAATTAGATACGAGAAAATTGTTTTACACGTTCTATAACAGTCTAAAATTGTTTTTTTAAGGGGGGAGGGGATGAGATTGATTCAAAGTTTAAAAAAACTTATTTGTGTATTTTTAGGATACCTTACTAAAAACTTATTTTTAGAAATTTGAAATATTTCAAAATTTAGTCTTTACAACTTTTATCAAAATAGATATTTGGAAAAAAGTTTTATGTAATAAATAATTTAAGTTTATTCTTTAAACTAAATCTTCTTTTAAGGTGGTTTACTAATGATTGAATTTTTAAAATAAAAAATAAGAAAAAAGCTTCAAAAAATGTTGTTCAAATATTTATATGAAGAACGTTTCACAATATTAACAAAGCACTAAGTTTGTAAATCTTTATGTGGAAAACTTATTTAAAGTGAATATATTTAAAGCCGATATTTGAAAACTTGGATCTTAACTATAGTATGCTATATGGTAAAGTATGTACGATTTATGTCGTACTATTTATTTTAAATATATTACTAAACATAAACAAAACTTCTTATGACATCAGTACAAACTTACGAAAGTGAGAATTTCTGTGAACTCTATTTGGGGACTACGTTTTCAATAGTACTTAAACTTACTGTATTTAGGCCTAAATCAATTTCAAAGCATTTAATTTACTACTATATAAAACCCTTCCTTCACTTCTGACAAGACATCTTGTGAATGTGGGGAATGCCAGGCCTCCACCGTGGTTCAGATCCCACGTTAAACTGTAGGTCCTCCATTTCATATCACAATCACCCTACCATTACACATTAGCGTAAGTGCGTATAACCCGAACGGGTAGTAAGACGCGGTGCTAATAATAATAATAATAATAATAATAATACTATATACATTTTTAAATCAAGGAATAACACAAGGAAATCCAACAACACTTGCCACACAGGAACTGAAAAGAAAATTTAAATCCCCTGATGGTAAACGACCTGGATTCAAACCCTAGTCCATACTTTCCGGGTCAAAGTCAGGTAAGCCAGTCAAGTTCGTTAGAATTAAGACAACCAATTATTATGATTTTAAAAATAGATGTACATCACATTATGTTCACCGTGTTTGATATAGATAGAAGTTACTTAAATACAACTTATGTGTGTAACTTAAAATTAAAATACACCATTTCAGTAATGAGGCTAACTTTAGAAACTTAATAATTTTACTTTTGATACAACTTTTTTCAAACATTTTATTATTTTGAATATACTCCTTTCACATGCATGTATATAAAAGGAGGTTAATAAAACATTTGTTATTAGTTGGTTACTTTGTGAAACTTTTCTCATTTTATGTTTTTAAAAAAGCAAAAAAGTTTTATTTTCAACTCTCAAGTTAATCTAAATATCCTACTGGTAAATATTTCCCAGAGAACGTGGAAGCTGTTTAAGCCCTAAAGTCAAAAATCTTATATGGTATTTTCGAAGTAAGGTGAATATTTTAGATTAAAGTGTAATATTTAATAGATCTCCTATAAATAATAAAGTATAAATGCGTATGTGCAAAAAGATCTGAGCTACTTATAAATGATCTGAAAGCTAAAATTTGGTGGGCAGGCAGAGGGACACCCCAATATAACCAGAACAGTCTGGAAATCTTAAAATTCAAACTGGAGTAACTGAGCAATGGAGATAAATTTCTTGAAATTTCCAAAACTAATAGGAAAATCAACTTAAAGATGTAGTAAAAAATTGAAGTTTTGTATTAACAAAGCAATAAAGTAAAAGATTAAAGGCCGATTCACAAAGAAAGCTAAGCTATGCTATGCCTTGCTACGCCCCGCTATGTTTTTTCCGGTCGCTGGCCGGGCAAATTTTCCATCTCCTATCTTGAGCCATCTTACGTTGCGCATGCGCATAACGCAACTTAGGTTCCGTGTTGAACAGACGCATTGCTGGTTTGGTGAAAATAACTAAAGAAGGGTTGAAGTTTTGTTTTCAGTTTGTTTCACGTGTATTTAAGTAATATTATATTTATGTTTTATATTTAATAAATTTGTTTGTATTAAAATGGAAGCGTTAATTGAATAAGTCAAACACCCACCTCCTAAATTTTCTTCATCTTCCAAAACTGCTGCTAAAACAAGACATTTTGAAGAACACCATCATAACTAAACTTCACTGGAGCAGATCAGAAAGAAACAACACTGAATTATGGAGTGAAAATAGGGACCCTGGCTTAGCTTAACTTAACCTAGCAATGAGTGTAAACTCAAATTGTCAAAGTCTTAGAGGACAGCACAGCACAGCATAACTTAGCTAAGCATTCTGTATGTATCGGCCTTAAAAATAGAAAAAAATAAAAAAATACATCAGCTAACGTCGCGTTACATGGTTACAAATATTCAAAAAATCTTTGCCACTTTACAAACTAAACGAAAAGTCTGAAAATCGATAATGGGAAGTCTATAAATTTCAGGAATCGTCTAACATCACACGGTAATCGCCTTACACTTGCTGCTAGTCAATTGTGTTATTTACACTTGATTTATTCGATTTTAAAGTAAAAATAACTTTAAAAAAACAATTTAAAAGAAAATACTGTTCATAATCCTCAGATTTGCGAGAGTGAGTGATAACTTATTAGTTGAGTTAGATTCTCTAATAAATGTAAAAAGAAGGGGTTTAAACTTATCGTGAATGAACTATATATGGAGTGCTCCTTCTTGGAGCAAAGAGTATAAAGTAGCAGGAGAACATGAATGTTAACTTCAAAACTAATTATAGAATCCTACTTACACTTTCTTTGGTCTGGCCAAAAGTTATTACACCATCTTTGAACTGGAGAAAATGCGTCACGTGGTAAGAGGAACGTAGAAGGGGATACTAAGAAACGAAAACGGAGAAAGAGATAGATAAGAAAATGAGAGGAATGTAAGAATGACAGTAGTGAGAAGGAAGGATGTGTTTCTGTTCAGTTTATTTATTAATGTGACTTGGGTGATTTATCCGTTACGTTTGATGTGAGTCTTACAAGCTGTTTCCCCAAATACGTTGGGTTATACACGATGTGAAGGAAATATGAGATCGTGGGGTTGGAAATTGCCATCTCAATCTTCTGATTATTTACACTCATATAATTATGTGTCTGTAACATAGTAAAAAACCCGCCTCAGTGGCGTAGTTGGCTAACGCGCTAGTCGTTTTGAGATCGACTGCCGAGGACGGGGAGATCGAGGTTCGAATCTCGGTCAGGTGAACTGGGGGGGGGGTTCCCTAAAGGTTTTTCCACTCTCCTTCCACGCAAATGCGGGTTCACTTCCTCTAATTCAACCTTCCCAATTCCTACTCCATTAGCGTAATTAGAACTTAAAGCGTATAACCCGAATGGGTAGTAAGACCGTGCTGCTAAATAAATAATAAAACATAGTAAAAAGAGAGATTTTATATCACATTTCAGGTGATTTGAGTAGTATTTTTCTTACTATACTAGTGTGATATTAAAAAAACTTAATTTTAATAAAAACTAGTTTCTGTATTATAAATTATGCTTGGATAAACAGATAATGTAACTTTTAATAAGAAATTGTTAAAATATAAAACTAGGGAAAAATAATATTACACCTGAAATTATTAACTCGTACTGAGTCCTATATTATCTCATAATACGTCAATTTTAATAATATCTCTCTAATTACACTTATTAATTGAAATAATTAATTTTAAATCTACCAAAAATAATGCACTCTAGAGTAATTTATACTCAATTAAAATATGTTCACAGAAACATTACATTATATTTATAGGGTCAAAACTTTTAGCAAATGATTCTTCCTTAAAATATTATATACCCGTCCACATTACTGAACCGTTGATGAGGCATGTAATATAATATATATCTTTATATAAATAGTTAAAAAACACACAGTAAAATATGTTTATATGTACACACACATTTGAGTATGTGTTTGCTAACTGTGCACTCGAGTCATCTGTGAAATCTTTAAATGTCGCCACCCAAGTTAAAGTTAGTTAGTAACTCGTTATCACTCCAACGTATTTAAATTAAGCCTAAACGTTAAATACCTAAATAATAATAGTTTGTCCTTTCTACAACATAATAATACCCATTAGGGCTAAAAATTACTCAAATGCACTAATTGTGTGAGGAAAGAGGGGAAAGAGAACCGTTAAGAAAAAAACTTCCCCAAGTATACCTGGCTGGAACTCGATCCTCGACCTCCCGCCACTGCTAAACCAGACTAAATGAGCTCGACTATAAGACCACGTGTGCCCACCGATGCGCGCCGTGCAGTATTGACCTATAATTATGTAATACGTGCCCGTGAAATCACTCATTTAAAATCAGTATCCATTTGTTTATTTTTCCGATGATTAACTACCTTTCATACACAAGCCAATGTGATTTGAAATACTCTCAGTTGATATTAGTTAAGTTTGTTCTATATTGAATGTAGTTTTACCAACTCTTAGAACTTATATCCATATTTAAAAATAAGTCAGACTTAAATAGGAAGGAATTGTTTTGACAGTTAAAAAATGTACTAAAACAATTTTCATACCATCATACGACAAGTTATGTGATCTGAAGCTGTAATTATAATTATATACTAACAATCCAATAATATAGTAATATTTCAATCAATGTTGAAAATAAAGAATGTTTGTATTCTCAAAAAATGTTATTCCCTACAAATATCCAAACATAACTTAATTTTAAATTATACAGAGTGCCATTTAGGATTCACTTAAGTAGAGGTCAGGAGACAGTTCATATAAACATGTGTCCCATTTGACCTAGTTTCCGAGTGAGTTATATTCATGTTTGTACCCCAGCAATGTGGATGCAAGACAGTCGTCTTGTCGCAGAATTCCGCACTTTTCAAAAATTCGTTGCTATTGCAAAGCTGAAGGTGGCCAGTTTGAACAGTTCCTATAATGTTAATCAGCTCCACATTACTGGAGTATAAACATCACTATAGCTAGGACAAAATGTCAAATGGGTAAAATGTTGATATTTACTTTTTTCATTGTTTTGGTAATTCGTGCTCACTGATGGAGCGGGTTCCACAGTTACGGTACACGCTGTATACTGTAAGAGACACAACTACAGGATAAACTATTCTCATAGCAGATGTGTTGGACCAGGGTCTGTAAAACTAGGACTCAATAAACAACACTGAAGAGGATTTTAAAAACTGTGATTTTCCATAGTATGGTACTTAAAGTGAGTGTTTCTCTTTCTTTCCTTCAAGTAGCCTTATTTTACTATCTGTGCATTGGGTCTACGCAAGCTAAATATATCTCACACTTAAGTGCGGCAGAAGGGAGCGCGAGTATTTTTACAGTTTTTATAGTATTACATTTTTGGTTGCCAAACTATATAAAATATTTCTCCAGTAGTAACATAGAGTTTAGTTTTCTGCACATGCTAATATCAACAGGAATTTAATATCTGTCAAGGGTGTCCTAGAATTTTGTCAAAACTTTTTACCTTTATTTAAAAAGTATTGACAAAATTCTAGGACACCTTGGAAAGATATTTACGATTTGCTGATATTAGCATATGCAGAAAATTAAACTTTATGTGCTTCTGGAGAAATCTTTGATTTATTTTCTCCAAAAAATTGATATTATATAAAAACGGTAAAATTACGTGCGCTCCCTTCTGCCACACCTTAAGTGGTATGAATGAGGAAGGTATAATTTAGAATAAATTTACCCGAACTGGCAGGAAAGTAGAGTGGTGAGTCATATAGAGAAAAAAAAATCTCATTACACTCAGCTAGGATTTGATCTCTGACCTCACAATCACCTGCAAACAATTATAAACGATATTGACACCTTTTTCCGCTTAATCATTGATACGGGTAGCCTTTTTTGTAATGTACACAAGTTTATATATAAAGGAAAGATTCTTCCACAAGTATATTAGTTAAAATATATCAACTTCTGTTATTTTATTTGTTTCCAGGTAAGCAAGTACACAATGTATCAACTTCTGTTATTTTATTTGTTTCCAGGTAAGCAAATTGCACGTACACCAACATTGAATTTAGTACCAATGCTGGCTAAACTATTTCCGGTATGAAAGGTAAGTAGTAAAGTACCTCCCATTTTAAAATTAAGGAGATAAAAATTCGGAAGGCTGGAATCAATTTCAATTAAAAATTTAACTATAAAAAGGTATTAAGATGGAACAATCTTAGGTTAAGGAAACAGCCCCTAGTGACTTAATTCAATTAGATGACAAATTACACTTGGGAACGGGAATATAATAAAAGGGTGCTGGATTTTATTTCCGTGCTTGGGTGACATTCGTAAAATATTTAAAATATAAAAGAGGTATGTTAGAAATTAGAATTCACAAGGATGTTTATATATTTGAGCTTGGATTAAGAATTAATTACATACACAATTTTATATTTTGGTTCCTTCATATAATATGTTTATTATAAAATCGACCT
Organism: Timema californicum; assembly: GCA_902141385.1. Taxonomy (NCBI): domain Eukaryota; kingdom Metazoa; phylum Arthropoda; class Insecta; order Phasmatodea; family Timematidae; genus Timema; species Timema californicum. The sequence continues at coordinate 181,488 of CABFOW010000630.1, forward strand.
AGTCAATCATTCAGGCATTTTGCCCCTCCCTTCCCCCCCTCCCCCCCCCGCCATGTAGGTAATATTAATTGTAAAACATATTAATTGTTCATCCTAATGAAAATCCACTTCCATAATCCTAAGTTTCCACAGGTAACTAATTTTTTATGCTGGCCCCATTTATTAAAGCATTGCATAAATTGCGTGTCTATTCTTCATTAGGTGTTTTATGTGTTTAACAGAATGGATGGTCTGAGACAACCAAAATATCTTAATATCTATCTTGCGTGCTTAGGGAGAGCCCACAGAATATTATTGAACGCACGATGTACAATACCATTCGCTTGAAAAGTATTCTAGTTTGAATTTCTAACTGATGATGTCGATAGTGATTGTTATAGACATTTTTGAAAATATCTTAAATTAGTTTTCATGCTTTTATTTTTTATAAACTTCTAATGATAAATAGCTTTGATATTAGATCGTTCCGTTATTCAAGGTCACCGTCTTGTTTATTTAAAGAAAAACACTCAGATAAAATTGGTAGTTCTGGTGATTCAAAACACCCTACATAATCCTCTAATAACTTAGAATTTTCTGTTTGGGTGATAACCACAAATAACTGAATTTGTTTATGGGAAACTATATTTTGTTTATTTTCACTTTAATGACAAAATTGAGGCATTTTGCTTGGAACGTAGTTGAAAGTGAGCTAAGCTTACATTTTCACATTATTTCTATTTATTAAACTGAAAACTTAAGGTAATTTTTATGGTATGGAAAAATATGATGGCAGTGCCAAAAAAATTAAAAACAATATACAATTTGCTATAATTCTTTTAAATTCTAAGCACATAGACTCTTAACATAATTGAGTAATATATGTAATAGAAATGAACAAATAAAGTATCGGTTGGAGCAGAAAGTATTGACACATTAAAAGACTTTTATCTTTACTATTTTAACTAATAAATGCTTCAAATTAAACTTAAAATAACTACTAAGGGTTGACAATTCTCTACATAGTCTTGAATCATTATTTTTTTAAACTATGTCCTTAAGATTGCCACCATTATATGCAATACATTGTTGTATGCGCTTTTCAAACCTTCACATGACTTTGCGTAATGTCACTTGTTCAATTGCTTTAAGTTTAATTGTTGGTGAGTCACGAAGACATGACTCCTCTCTAAAGGGACGGTCAGTTCGGACTGAGAGCGGTTGGGAGGTCAGTCCAAATGATCAGTCCAGTCCATCAGTCTGCTGCCGAGGACCGTGGGGCGAACATCATTGTGTTTAGGTCTCATATGTTTATTGACACAATTTATTAGTGTAGTTAAGTACTATATTACATTTTAATTGTTTAGATACAATTATTTGTATTGTGTTCTTGTGAGTGTTCTATGGCTTCCTGGTCGAAATACTTTCTTTTGGAATTGATTGAGGTATGGCGAGAGCAAGCGTGCTTGTGGAATTTAAAGACTAAATTATTATTATTATTATTATTATTATTAGCACCGCGTCTTACTACCCGTTCGGGTTATACGCACTTACGCTAATGTGTAATGGTAGGGTGATTGTGAGATGAAATGGAGGACCTACAGTTTAACGTGGAATCCGAATCACGGTGGAGGCCTGGCATTCCCCACATTCACAAGATGTCTTGTCAGAGGTGAAGGAAGGGATTGGTTATCAGATAAATCTTTTCCGGGATTAAAGACTAAAGATTATTAAAATTATATAAAATATCCTCGTTTCAATAGCCAATCCTTAATCCATACTTCTTTTCCTTTCCCTCTTTTGTTTACGCTTTCTAACAATAAGTGCAATTGCAGGACACAATGTTTCATTCATAATAAAGCTTAAAAAAAACATAAAAATACGCCCAGCACCAACCACGCTCTATTTCAGACTGATTGTGTATATTCAAATCTTCAGTTCAGTCCGATCCGACATTCTGGACTGACCATGTTTGTGTAAGGCTTCATTTCAGCACAAACTGACAAATCGGCCTGATCAGTCGGTCTAAACTGATCGTGTGTGTGGGGCCCTTAACATTCCCCACAAGAAAAAGTTCGAAGCTTTCAAGTCTGGTGATCAGGCGATATCTCCAAATCGTGAAACAAGATGTTCAGACATTTTGCTAAACACCTCCATTTATCTTAGATCTTTCTGTCCCCTGAAATACAACGTAAGGGAAGGAATAACGACAAAATGTGGTTCCAGAAAGATGGGGCAACGACCCACACAGCACGATCATCGGCTTATTCCGACAGACTAGCCTCCGGGTTCGAGCTTCGGCTTTGTTGGGAAAAAAAAATCTTTCAATGATGCCTTTGGAATAGATGTTGTGTTCGTTCTAGAACTAAGTTTATCTATATTTATTTATGCCTTGTGCTGATTTAATCAGTCGATTCAAAAATTTACAATTTTAATACCCGAGATAAAAGGCAATTGTTCTAGAAATATAAAAGCAACTTTTCTAAATAACTCTGGACCTTTATTAAATTATAAATACAACGAAACTTTTTTTAATAACCCGACTAATCTAATATATCTGCATATGCGTTGAGGGAGTGTTGGTGTTCATATAGGGAAAAATATCCCTCAATACACTCCGGTGTGAATCAAACATCGACCTGCTTTTCACGGACAATATGGACCTGGCATTTAGCCCGCGTGCACACCGATGCTGGTAGACCCTTGATGTTAACAGATAAACGTCAGAAGATCAGTTTGCGTATGCTATGCACTTATAGAGGGGGAAGGGGGGAACCCCTACAATAACACCTCAAATATAACAGTGGCCGGTAGTGGAATCACGTAGCAAGGAAGAACCTCTAACCACCCCGTCGTAAATAATATTCCAGCGGATATAAAGCACCCACGATAGAAAGGAGATGAGCCATTGACACATCAGTACCAGACGCCAACAGGTCACGTGTTCTATGTACACATTGCTTGTTTACCACGTCTAAATATTTGACGCTTTATGAAGAGATCTCGTCCGCTTTGCGACGTCATACTGGTGGAGTCTGGCGAGAGAAAAAATTTCAGGGAATACTATATAGCCGCCTAAGGTTGCCACCTACTCAAAAGCAAATACCTTCACAAAGTGATATTTCTCATGGGAAAGGGCATCTCCGGAAATCCAAATTCACTAAAACACTCCCCAATTATTTTAGAATGTTTTGACCCTACTTCGGTGGCTGCGTGTTTTAACGCGCTATTCTCGCAATGGACTAGACTGCTGTCGATAGGGGGACTCTCGATCAGTTGCCCTGAAAGTGATTTATCCGAAATAGTTTTCCATTTTCCCTCTACGCAAAGGTGGGTATACTTCCTCTAAATAGAACTTTCCTAATCCCTAACACATTAGAGTAATTAGTACATTAGCGTATAACCCAAAATGGTATCAAAATGTGGTGCTAAAAACACAATTGTCTTTTAAATGACCATAGTAAAATAAGTGCTATTACAAAATCTCACAAACTTTCTTATATTGTGTATTTTAGTTGGGAAGAAAATTTTGGTTAATAGGTTTTCACTAAACTACACTAAACTAAGTTTTCTTAATAAAGGCAAACGTAGCATCTTGCTAATCACAAAAAAACTCTTATTATATATTATAAATCAAATTGTTCAAATTAATTTAACAAAATTCAAATTTTCAAATATAAGTTAATTGTAAACTACCCAAAAATTATTTTTATTTAATTTGTAAAAATAAATACTTTTCCGGTTTATCATGGAAAAATATACTAATATACTCATTTTAAACTAGATCTTAAAGGGAAATTTAAAAAAACTAATTGTTCTATATGTTGTTGATTAATTTATTTTATAAATATAAACCTACACTATTAATTAACATATAAAATAATTCAATGATAACAATTTTTAACGAAATATTTATTTTCAATAGTTTTTCTTAATATCATTTATTAGTAAACTATAATAAAATTATTTATTTTTAGAAGTACAAAAAAGTCTTTTACACTATAAATAAGATTTAACAGATACCCATTTTAAACACAATCACTAAAGCCATTTTCAAAATATTTCAAATCACTCATGAGTAAACTAAACTTATATTGAGGGCTTTAAAGTTCTGAGGTATTGTCTAATAACATCTAAATATCAAGTTTGAACAAAATATCAAACCGTTTTGAATCCGTGGCCAGGGACAGATAGACAGAAATGTATAATCCACTTTTTTGGTTTCGGACACGCGTAAAACCTAAAGATTTGTCTATTCCAGATATCGAAAAATGTCATGACTACAATACATTCTCTTGATATGAGAAAGTAAAAATGACTTCATTTGATTAAGACATCTCTGTTATTAACCATTTACTTCGGTCTTATAACCGATATTTTGCTTGAAGCGTAACCGAAAACGATACGAACTGTTATTTAAATTATAAAACTTATATGGTTTTAAATACTGTTGGCATATGTTGATTCTTTTCGCCTATATCTTTACAGTGAATCATATTTTGAAAAAACAAATCACTTCTTAAAATTATGCGGGATATATAAACGTTTAAGTATTCCGATAGGAGGCCTCCTTATTTAAGAAAGTGACGAGCCCTTCTGGAAACGAATGATGTATTCATTTAATAAGTATTATTATTAATATTATTATTACTACTGGTTTATTTTCGAGTAGTAAGTGTTTATTTTGTGTAAGTAAGGTTCTATCAGCTCTTGTCTTACAAGATTATTAACCTAAGGCAACAAACTCGTGTTTTCTGGTTTGTCGGGGATGGTGATGGTGAAGTCGAGACTTGACTCCTGGTTGGATATACTGAGGTTAAATTTTATTAAATGGTTCCCCTCTCTTCCTTCACGCGAATGCGGGTAAATTTACTCTTAAATCTACACCTTTATCATCCCTATCCCTCCAGTTTTTACATGAGGATTTCCCTTAAGGTTAATAGACCCGCCGTGCACACTTTTTTTTTCTACTAAATTAATCTGTATTTATTTTTACCCTTTTGCGAATTTGTACATTTTAACTTTAGGGATTAATATCAATGACTTAATATAAAGGATCAATTTTGAAAAACTGCACCAGGATAAATAAAAACATAATACCGTGCAACTAAATCCTACTAGTAAGTGTCAAATCCCAGCCAACTATAGTAGCCCCATGGCTTCTTTGGTGCTGACTGACAGCTCACAGCTGACTTCTGACAGTCAACATTTAGGTATATACCTAAATTTTGACCGTCAGAAGTTACAGATGCTAAACACATGATTTTGCAGATCATCTGGTTTGGCGTAGGAATACATAATTTGGTCTGGTAACTTTTCAAAGCATTTAGCTGTCAGCTGTGAGCTGTCAGTCAGCACCAAAGAAGTCATGGGGTTACTGTACATAGTAAGCGCTAGGCGTGTCAACTGTTCAAATACAATGTCAATGCTGATATTTAGTAGTCTAGAAAATTATCCCTTTACCATTTTCAACTAAATTTCTCAATTCATTTAAAAGGGATTTGTATAATCCCTGGTTTTTAGTGATGTACAGCTGTATAATTTTGTTTTTTGTTTTATCTAAAGGTATTGATCTGTTAACTTGACCTTGGTTATCTGCCAAAACAGTCTAGGGTGAAATGTGGTAGCGATGCTCCCGTTTTGGACGCGTGCCTAACTTTCTACGTTCGTAGGTTTGTTCATGGCAATGTAAGCAATTTGAAAATAATGTGGGCGTATATGTTTTATGGTGTATGTGAGTTAAAATATGCTTCCGTATTGGACAAATGCGTTCAGTAGACTTCATATCGACGCACTGGCATTTACTTCTGGTAGGTAATCGGTTAAAGTTAATTTATTAGTTAAGTGTTTACTGACTCTTAATAAACTCAATTGCACATTTATAATGATCATGTATATAAAAGTATGTTAACGCCAACATTTTTTTTATGAGTGTGAAACGTGGGTTTGTCAGGAGAAACACAAGAGCCAGTTGAATGCGTTTGGAATGAAATATCTTAAAACGTATGTGCAAAGACTCGTATGAACAGTCTGTAATGAGTGGGTGCTGAAGGAGTGTGGTTTGAAAACGAATCCAATGGGAAGCCTCTTACGTTGGCATGTTAAGAGGATGAGTGTGGATCGAGTGACGAAGCAAATATATGAAGTTAGAACGTGTGGATCAAAAGGAAGGGATAGATATGTCATCTAAGACGTGGCTAAAGTTTGTGGACAGTTGTGTGGAAAAGAGAAACATTAAACGTTTTAAGAATAAAAGAGCACGTATGACTGTGTTTGAATGTTTATTATTATTATTATTATTATTATTATTACTAGCACCGCGTCTTACTACCCGTTCGGGTTATACGCACTTACGCTAATGTGTAATGGTAGGGTGATTGTGAGATGAAATGAAGGACCTACAGTTTAACGTGGAATCCGAACCACGGTGGAGGCCTGGCATTCCCCACATTCACAAGATGTTGAATGTTGTTGAATCTAAGCGAGTTTGTAAGGATAGGGAAGTGTGTAGAAAGCTAGTGAGGATTGCTAAAGTACGGAGTTTGATCAATTATTTTATTTTAAAAATATTCTCGGATCTGAAACGATTAATTTATTTTAGGTTTACTATGATAATGTTTCAAATCAAATCTATACTGAAGAATATTTTTGTACTGTGTTAAATTTCCGAATCCAAACCAATAATAAAATTTGGATTGGAAAGTTATAAGGTTCACACAGACTTAGTAATAATATTAGACAGCGACAAGCACGCGAACGTGATCTAAAGTTCGTATAGTCTGGTTTTATGCTGACGGCGATGCTGTTGTCCTCGTCCCGACCTGGTGTACTAAGGGTGGATGTTTCTAAATGGTTTTCCACTCTCCCTCCACACATATACGGTTTCATTCCCTCTCAATTAAACGCCATTAGTGTAGCTAAACGCGAATAGCGGTACGTGTGGTAAGACGCGGTATAAAAATACCATGTGTGTTATAAATTAAATCAAGTGTAGCTTTTTTTGATCAATGTTGAAAGCCGTTGCTCATTTAAACAGTCTTTTAAAAATTAATTTGTTCACAGCAAAGGTTTTTTTTTATCACCGTGACTTAATACCTGTCCTGGTTATACACATACATTATCATTACTTTAATAATGTATAGATGAAGAAGGGAAGAGTTGGAAACCATTTTAAAAGAAAACTACCCTCATTATACGCGGTTGGGATTTGAACCCTGATCTTCCTCGGCACGTGTAGGCCTAAACCAGACTTGATTAGTTTGACATTTTCAAGTTAACTACAGGCAACAAAACTA
>CABFOW010000630.1:188827-232131 GCA_902141385.1 Timema californicum
CTACACACACACACATCCAAACTGTTATTTTCATAAGTTCGTGTTTCAATAACTTTTAAAAGATATATATATTTTTTAAATTGCTTATTGTTAAAGTTTTGACTGTCCAACGTGATATCAACTTGACATAATATGGACTCTCTGAACAAAGATGGTTTGATGAATGGAGACATGGTAACTTTTCCTGGCTGTAATCACAACCTCTCCTCCCGAGGAAAGGTTACACTAAACGATCTCAGTATCAGCAATTTTATGAACACGTCCTCTAAAGGCGATGTGGAGTGACGTAGGGGGGCTGACAACGTCCTCGGGTCTTTGAGAGCAACAAAAGGAACGGATGTTATAACGTCAGCCGGGTGTCGACGGGAGGAACACACAACTCTCACAGGGCAATGAAGAGCAGTTGCTTATGTGTACAGTTGCCGTCACAAAAAGTGACCTCAATCGTCTTAGATGTAGGCGTAAAGGATCGGAGCTTGCACTTTTTACTTATAAAAAACACCTGATGGCGTTCAGCCCGCAATCGATTCGCGCTGACCGATTGGCCTCCGTCTTGTCAGTGAAGATATTGCCACTTTCTGCTGGTAGAAAGTGTCATGTGATTATCACAACGAACCGTCAGGCCATTAATCTGTTGTCTGGACCGGAACCGCTACTTTTTCATTTCTCGCGAGGTTGACCCGTTCCAGAACCACTGTTTCATAGAAAATCTGGGAAAGGCACGGATTGAACCCAAGACCTCTGGATCTATAGCAAGAATCTCTCACCACAAGTCCACCGAGGCTGTCGATTTTTTACTTAATATAGTGTCATAATTTTTTACAATGAAATAACTTTAAAGGGAACACTTTCTAGATTTGATAACAAAAAAACTGTTTGGTGAAAACAATTTTTTTATATTATTTTATTATTTAGCACCGCGTCTTACTACCCGTTCGGGTTATACGCTTAAGTACTATTTATGCTAATGAAATAGGAATCGGTATGGTTTAATTTAGAGGAAATAAACCCGCATTTGCGTGGAGGGAGAGTGGTGGAAAACCATTTAAGAAAAACCTGACCGAGATTCGAACCTTGATCTCCCCATCCTTGGCAGTCGAGCTCAACACGACTAGCGCGTTAGCTAACTACGCCACCGAGGCGGGTGAAAACAAATAAACTATTGCTTGGGCAGTTACCTTTAGCTTAATTTTATGCATTTAATAACCTTCGAAGGCCTGATAATGAAGAGAAAAAGTTATCTTAAAATTACGCGACGCCAAAAACAAATATTTTAAAAAAACTGTTAAGATTACTTATCATGTATCGAAAATTAAACCTAAGCTTCTATACTGAAGCATTATTTTTTCTTTAGGACATTTATTACTCAAGTTAGCAGATCCAGAGAGTTCTTATTTATTGTTACATACAAACTATTTGGATCTAGTCTACTACTCGCGTCGGTGGTTGTGTTGTCTAAAGGTGCGTATTTGAGCATTCGTTCGTGCGCGTTCGGTTCGTTCTGTTCGTTCGGAGTAAAATGCTCAGGTGAATACCGGTCCGAGAACACGCACCGAACGGAACCGAACCGAACGAGCCGAACGCTATCGAACAACTGTCTGTCTTTTCGGAATGCTCAAAGGAAGTCAATTGTTCGCCTGTGCTCAGTGGATACGTCTTTTTGCACCTATTCGGACCGTTCAGAGTGTTTGTTGCAAATGAGTCCTCGGTTGCTAAAAAACTTAACGCTAGTGGCAAACGAGCCTTCACTGTTATTGCTTTACGGAACTTTGTGTCCTCCTTCGCAATTTTATGGCTGACAAGGTCAACTAAAATCTCAAAGTCTTGAGATGAAATTCGGGTGAAATTTCGGAAACATCCCCTTAAAATTTCCAACTACAAAACAGCCCTCTTATCCACATTTTCCTTTACCTCTTTTTTTTTAGTCAATGCACACAGCACAAAGAAAGAACCTGCTACCAGTAACCAATCCATTTCGAGACTGAGCTCCAGTACGTGTCTTGTTTGTTGCAAAATTGGCGGGAACAAGTCGAGCACCAGCAAATTGTCCGAATGCTCGGAATATTTGAACTTACCATTTGTTAGAGCTCGTTCAGGATGATCGACTTGTTCTGTTCGTTCGAAGTGAATACGCACCTGAAGGCTGTAGACTCTCATTGCACCTGGACTCTGTTGAACGCGATATTTGAGGGTGAAATTCCACCTGTAACTTTTACCACACTCTCCTATCGTCCTATTATTGTTCAGGTAGGTAGATCAGCTCAAGCCGGACGTCGCATTGTGATACGGTTTCCAGTATTCGACTTTTAAAAAAAAGTGGACTTGAGAAGGCGGTGAAAAGATGTAAACAGAATTTTTAAAACCTAACAAAATTTAAGAGTAATTATTTTAGAACTGAAAAAATTACTGAACTGATTTTTTTGGCACAGCTTTTTACTACCCATTTGGATTTTACGACAGTGTAACTCAGGGTGTCTACCATCCGGGAAAACTGGAATTAGCCGGGAATTTGAAGTGGTTGGGGGAAAACAGGAATAAACCGGGAATTTGGTATGTTAAAAAAATCGGTGAAGATATTTTTATCAAAAATATTAAATATAACCATTAAATCAGTAAATTAAAATGTGATTTTTTTTTGCTGTGTAATATATGTTATAATTTTATAGTTTCTAGTAGACCATGTTAATACAAATATAAAAAATTATTATTTAAATTTAAAAATTATTATTAGGGAAAATCGTGAATTTCATTGGTCAAGTTGAGTAGACGCCATAAGCCTTTGTAATAACCCTTATATAGCAATGCGTCTTACTACCTGTTCAGCTACACGCATATTATTAGATAATTACTCTAATGGGGCAGAGATGAGGAAGTAGTAGTTTTAGAGGTAATCTACCCCTCATTGTTTGAGGTATTAGTAATAAAGGTAATAAGCCGTTAAATAGGGGTTGTTTCAATAAGTGCCCAATTATTCATTTGGCTAAGACTGGATTGAGCGATTGATCAGTCGGCTATTGATACTTGTTTACCAATTAAGTGTATGGTTCGCGCAACTGAGAGAACTAATGGTTTTACCAATTTGACATGTGATGGCAAGGCTATAATTGCTTATAATTACAATATCTCCGGCACGATCACAAGACCTCTGTCCTTGAAAAGAATGAGTATCTAGGCTCAACTTCCCAACTCATTCGGTTGCCACAGTCAGATTTTTAAGAGAAGGGTCCTTTAGAAAATATAAACTTATTGCTTTGCATTAAACATTGGTAGCATTTTTCTATTTTATTAGTGTTATTTTATAGGTATTTATAATATTTTTCAAAGGTGACAGCTACAGATAACATGACTTTGCCTATAAATACGTGAAAGTAGATATAGTAACTTTTCTAGGTGTCAGGTAAGCAGGCTCTTTTTTTTATATATAAAAATTGGACAGTACAATGGTACTTCTATTTCATACCTCAAATATTTGTTGAGGATTATGATATACAGCGTCACCAAAAAGTTCCATTCTGTAAATATATCTTGGTCAATAATATTTGTTTTTAAGGGGAATGCATGATTTGCGTTAGTACTCTTTGTGTACTTATGGCGCGCTCTCATCTTCACTTAGTTCAGTTAAGCGATTGCATTGGTATTTTTACAAGTTTCAGGGACGTTATTAAAATTATGTATGCACTCTTTAATTGCGTGAATTATTGTATAGATATTTAAATCAAATCAGGTTACCATGTTAGGTTGTATCGATTCTAACGGCGGTTTACGAAACATATTTATACACTTCAATTTAAATCATATAATTAATTTATACATTGTTACTTAGGTATAGAATTCAACGACAATTGTAGGGACTTGTATATTTTAGATTAAACCACTTTATCTTACTATCCTTGTGTCTGTTTTGGTTGAATACATTATTTATTATATATCGATATTTAAAGTAAATTGTATGGCTTCGCAATTTCATGTATGTAGTTTGAATAATCTTGAAATGGTGTTTATTGCCAGACTACAAATTGGCTCTCTATGCCATTGTTGAAATATATGATGTATCTTCATTACCTTTATACCTGACTTAATTAAAATAAAACGATGTTTTCTCTTGTGATCCCTTGGTTGTTCTTTACGCACGCTTCCCGATTATCTGTGGGTGTCACAGTATAGTTAAATATTTATTTTTTCATACTCTGGCTCCTTATTTCAGTCTGCCTAGCACCCCACAGCCTTAACTAGGTAAGGGGGGGGGGGCGCAATTATCGGGAAATATAGGAAAATCGGGGGTTATGCTTGACTTTTGTTCATCTTGACATAAAAAAAAAACTCGGGAGTAGTGCTTGAAATTTTTCGTCGGTCGTGAATTTAAGGACGTTGCCTACCTATGACGTCACGACAAATCAACATAAGAATTTCCATGTTGATGAATTTACATTTTATTTGGCGAGCTTAAAGATATAATGCTAAAAAAACCATAAATTATTAAATAATTCTAAACATTTTCCTTTAGTGTCACAACAATATAATTTTTATCTTAAAGTAGTTTTTTATAGTTTTTTTTGTAGAAATTATCTACAACTCAGGCTATTTGTCTGGTTCACGAAAATAGCCCTTAGTAGCCTTCCTGCCAAGATGTAAATTAAAAAAAGTATGTGGTAGCAAACGTCTATCAAGAATAGGAAACAAGAAAAAGGTAAAATTAAAAAGAAAGTCAATGTTTTCAAAGTGCTGATAGTATAGCGATTGTGTAAGCTCGTCAGAAGAAGAGGGCAAGTTTAATCGGCAGGTAAGCTAGAGGCCTCACAGAGTGAACTGCTCATTGTTATTCCCTCTCTTGTCTAAGTGCTGATAGTATAGCGAATGTGTAAGCTCGTCAGAAGAAGAGGGCAAGTTTAATCGGCAGGTAAGCTAGAGGCCTCACAGAGTGAACTGCTCATTGTTATTCCCTCTCTTGTCTAAGTGTGATAGTGCTGCTTACGTGCGCCAAGCTCGGATGCAGCCCGCCTCGCAAAACATCTACGAAATCTTCCAAGTAGACAACGTCATTAAATGGCTCTCGTCATTTCACACATGTCTGATTAGCTTATATGGAAAAGGGGGATATACGAAACTCAGATTGACATCCCCACCCCTTTTTTCCTCTTTGTCACCCAACATACTAGCTTATGTGTGTGTGTGTATACATATTTTATATATGTATATTTATATATATTTTATATGTATATTTATATATATTTTATATGTATATTTATATATATTTTATATGTACAAACACACACAACTAGGGGCAAGGCCTTGCCCCAGCAGGCGCAATTTGGGTTTTAGCATGACTTCTCCCTGTGGTTTTTTATCTATTTTTACTAACAGTAGGTAGCGTGATGTATCCATGCAATCAGAATTAATTTATTTATTACAGGTTTCAGATCTTTTTTTCTTAAAGGTGGCATGCGCCCTAAGCCATAACTATGTCCACACTTCTGACCATCTGATTGTGTTGTGCTGAATCTCTTAAGAAAAAAAAATCAGTTTAAAGAATTTTGGTGTTAACAACACTTACCTATGTTTGGTTTAAGGTTTGTACCTTATCGGAAAGTTTGATAAAAGCCTTGGACAGACACATACACCACTTATCTCTTAAATTGTGAATGTGTAGAATGCCAGGCCTCAACCGTGGTTTGGATCCCACGTTAAACTGTAGGTCCTCCATTTTATCTCACAATAACCCTACCATTACACATTAGCATAAGTGCGTATAACCTGAACGGGTAGTAAGGGCTAATAATAATATTGATCTCTTATTATATAAATCTTGATTTGTATAGAAAACCCATTTTAAAACGCCAACATAGATTGAAAATTACTAAAATTTGGTTTTGCATATAATTATTATATGAAGGTTACAGGAGAAAAATAGGAAAATTCCAATTTTTAACTTAAATTGAGTTAGTGCTGTCATCTGTTAGACAATCATGAGCCCTTAATAATGGAAGGTAGATTATGGTTCAAAGAGAGGTCTTTGTCATATTTATTTAAACTAATGTATAAAAGAATTTGCGGGGGTCCTAAATTGGGTTTGGGATATAAAAGTTGTGGTCTTGGAAAATATGTCTTGTTACACCCCCCCCCTTTTTTTTATTCTGGTATCCTTCATATGTATTATATATATATATATATATATATATTTTAAGTTATCGAAAGCTTTCAAAAACACTTTTTCATAACTACAGTGTAATTATTTCTCTTTATATCATTAATTAAACGGACTAAAAATATAAATACATCCATAGCTATTTTTCATTCCCGCTATTGTGAAAACGTGAGTCTCATTTTATTTTATTTTTTTCAAATATTGGGCTTCCAATTAAAATAAGGCTGCAGAGAGTACCTGGGTATCTCTTCCTCTAATCTAATCGTTTCCCACGATCGTGTCCTTTTCGCGCGGGTCTCCTACCGTCAGGTAAGCCACACACTACACTGCGCGATTGGTTCCTCTTACACGGTCTACGGGTGACGGCTTCATTCCAACGCTCATCCTTTTACATTTTCTCGGCGGTTGGCGGTGTTGCTCAGTATCGAAGTAAGACCTTTCAAATGGACTGCTGTCCACACCACGCGTTTATAGGTATAACTTTATGGTACAAACCCGCCTCGGTGGCGTAGTTGGCTAACGCGCTTGTCGTGTAGAGCTCGACTGCTGAGGACGGGGAGATCGAGGTTCGAATATCGGTCGAGTGAACTGGGGGTGGTTTTTCCTAAATGGTTTTCCACTCTCCCTCCACGCAAATGCGGGTTCACTTCCTCTAATTCAACCTTCCCAATTCCTATTCCATTAGAGTAATTAGTACTTAAAGCGTATAACCCGAACGGGTAGTAAGACGCGGTGCTAAATATTATTATTATTTATGGTACAAGGTCAAGTCTTGAAACTCCCATCTCGCTCCTCATCCAGACTTTCGGGGGCTGGAAGCCGGGAAATTGATACCGAAGCTTTGCTTCGTGAAGTGGAAAACACGGGCATTTTTGTGGGATCCAAAGGGACATTCTAAAATAATTGAAACAATTTAATTAGATGTTTCCTTAATTTGTTAAATAATAGGTGAAACGCACCCACAGTCAATTGCACACTGTTTTTTGTGTGATCCAAAAAAAAAAGTTTCTTTCCTTTCTTTGGTGTAGTCTTGGGTGTAATATACGACACGCTGATGATTGCTGGTTCTCTATTCACCTCCGTTGTGTAGGCACATAAGCCAGCTACTGATTGCCCTCTTCTGGAGCGCCTCAATTTTTTTTTTTTTTGTAGTTGGTTGATTCACTCAATATGTCAGCAAACCGCGCAACGTGATAGAGACCTGGCGTGCGTTAGCACTAAAGAATCCATGGCGCTACTGTACTGACTGACAGCTCATAGATGACTTCTGACAGTCAACATTTAGGTATATACCTAAATTTTGACTGTCAGAAGTGACAGCTGTTAAAAACATGTTTTTGCAGATCATCTGGTTCAGCGTAGGGATACGTAATTTTGTCTGGTAACTTTTTAAAGCTGCCAGCTGTGAGCTGTCAGTCAGCACCAAAGAAGTCATGGGGCTAATGTAGATAAGCGTAACAAGGAAACTGTAATGTGAAATGGTCCTTAGAAAAAACCTCTAATCTTTATCGGCCCCTGCGTTATTAAAAATTAACCATCTTATTTTATTTCGTCATCATTATAATTATATTGAATACTTATGCAGCAGGTCTTTTTTCCCCCTAAAATCAAATCACGTGGTTGGGGAGGGGGGATTTCGACGACTTCCTACCCTAATCTACGCGAGCAAGGACGACACATCACAAATCAATTTTATTTTGTAAAAGTTTGTTTTATTTGTGGATAAGTTTTTTAAATACGCCTTTTCCTCAATACATTTTAATGAACTTATATTGTATATTACTACTATGTTTCAGACAATTCGTTGTTTGGGTTACTTAGGCCGTATTTAAATAGTTTTTACTTGTTCATATTATAATGTTTAGGTTGAGACACTCTTTCTCAGAACGTTCGTGGTCTTAGCAACAAGACAATAAACTGAAAGGAAGCGTACCCGCATTTGCGTGTAGAGGAGTGGGAAACAGTTTTGGAAAAACCTCCCTCGGTACACCCGACCGAGATTCGGACCTTGATCTTAGTCATCGGCAGTCTCGTCTACTGTGAGAGTAGCGCCTTAGACCATGCGGCCACCGATGTGTGTTTTAATTATTTTTTTAAGTGTATTGGTCGATTCCCACTGTAGTCCAGTAAGTCTAAGGCGGGCGAGATTTGGTTTATTTGGAATAGGTTTGGGACAGAGGTTCGTGCGTGTGGACTAATGCTTAGGGGACCGATGTCGGGTTCACGTGAGTCGGGATGTGAAAAAAGTATCGATACTTTACTAATATCGATATTTTGTTTTCTATACTACTATTTTTTACTCGATACTTTGACTGATATTAGTACTAACACTCTGGTATCAGATCGTTATTGAAAGAAACCACTTTTAGGTTTTCTTCACTCATGCTGGGATTAATAAAGGTTTGCCAGGGTGTAATGTAGAGGAAGAACTATTTCTCAACTCTCCCTCATTTTCTGCATGGCAATCAAGAAGCAACTCTAGCATTACATCTCTTTTAGCTCATCATCTCTCTTCATTCATCTTTATTAATACAGCCTGATGCCTGAACGGGCGACAGTGCGAGTGGCGACCAGTCTGCTACACCCTCCTTTAGCATTGCGTATGGTCATCACAAACTAAACAACAGAAGCTTTCGCAGTCAACTCAAGCATGCCCCAAGCAGACGAAGCAGAAAAGTTAATGTACGTTTCGATACCTATACTCACTGTTATCGAACTTTTCTTTCGATACTAGTACGGTATCGATACTTTTCTTTCGATGCTTTTAATGAGTACATTATCGATACTTTTCTTTCAATACCAGACCCTTACACGTGAGATATAGGAGTGACGTGGATTATGACTTTTGACCTTTCTGTGAACTGTGTGTATGAATTTAATATTATTTCTCACTGTTATTTGAAGAGTTCAATAATCATTGTGTTTTTTCCATTTATTGGCCGCCTCTGTGGTCTATTGGTCAGTAATCCAGGCTACAGATTCAGAGGTCCCAGGTTTTATCCCAGGTGCTTCCATATTCTATGCAAATAGTGGGTCTGATACGGGGTCAACTCAGCCTCGTGAGGACAAATGAGGGGGTCACTTGATTTTTTTAAAAGTAGCGGCTCCGGTCTAGAAAACTGATATTAATGGCCGTATAGCTTGTAGTGACTATATGACGCCCTCTATTCGCACAAATTGGCACTATATTCGCCAACAGTTGGCGGCCACTGGGTCGGGATAGCTCAATTGTTAGGTGACACCATGAGGCTCTCATTTATTTAAGTTTAGTTAGCTAATTTTTTGTGTTTAATTTACTTAAATATTTTTAGCACTGTGTCTTACTACCCTTTCGGGCTATATGCTTGTGTACTAATTACGTTAGGGTTTTAGGGCTAAGGAAGGTTATATTTGGAGTAAGTGTACCCGAATTTTCGTAGGAGAGTGGAAAACCATTTCGTAAAAACCACCATCAGTGCACCCAACCGAGATTCGAACCTCGATGTCCTTAACATTCTATATTTATCTGTTGCTATTTTCTGATTTTGGCATTTTTTTTACCACTCGCAATATGGTTGGCTTACTTCTAATCTAAATAGAAGTTTCTATCATTGATACGTTATGTTTCCACTTTATAAATGCAACTATTAATGATCTTGCCAAAATTTCTTATAGCTTTACTACCCCATTAACCTACACTTGGCTTACGCAGGTAAATATAAACCTCTCCATACTTTGAACATAAAGAAAGAATAAAATAGCATTTCAAAAAAAGGGGGGGAAAAGTTGCATGTTATGGTATGTTTCCATTGACACTATCTCCCCTCTTTTGTTGTCAAAATTCAATAACCTACTTTAATTTTCTTTTTTGTGTGTGTCCCGTTTGGATAAAAATGACCATTATCCTTTTCACAGAGAAGATGAAGCTTATTTTTTTATATTATCCAATGCCTGACTGGGTATTCTATAACGTTATGTCAGCCGGTCGATTCTCGCGGATGTGGTTGTAGCTTGGGGGCAGAGGGGGATTTAGGCTAAAGGGTGGTTTTTATCCCAGTTGGGCACGATGACGTCACGCGTCTCTTGAACTGGTTTATTTGGTGGGAGAGGCTAGAAAGGGTGGGTATAAATATAACTTCTTTTTCTCCACCTCTATACAAAAATATCTTAGTTACGTTCACGTGGGAAAGCCCCGTGACCTTCACAAATTCGATTTTTTTTTGTGGAGTAGAAAATCATAAATTAAACTTTACGCTCAGCTTAATGTCAAATCTAATTCACCAATAAAAAATTAATGATATTCTAAAACAGAGAATATTTCATCTTATGATTTCTTGCCCCATTGTCGAGGAGGTGATTCAAATTAATGTAATATCCGCTTTAATACTTTCGAAAGTTGATGTTAGTTTCAAATTTTCAAATTTTCTTCAAGAGGCAAGCCGAAATTCGGGCGTAACAACTCACTATAAATATACGTATACAATATACGTCATTGTTCCAAGCATCCTCTTATAGTGTGAGCACATTATTTTGAATTTGTTTAGGGTGTAGATGCTTTTTTAATTCAAAAATTACATATCATTATAAATTATGGTATTATTTAGTTTTTTGGAGTCTTTAAATTTAGTAACTTTACTATGCATATGTATCTTAAAATAACATTCTACTCCAATACTGATATTTCTTATGCAGAAAATCTATAATACATGTTAATAAACCCCTCTTTTATTAGTATCGACCCTCAAAATTTCATGAAAATTTAAAAAAAAATCGCACTGCACGTACTTCATCTCTCTTTCATGTTAGAATAGACATTCACTGATTTTTATGTTTTAATAGTTATAGCTAAATTATTCCGTATCATAAACAGGTGCGGATAAATTACAATAATTGGAAATTTCTGCTTGTGTGTAGTATTCTCAAAGTTATTTGAATGTTGCCATTTTGTTTGACTGTTAAACAGTCTTTAGATGTAAAATGTTATCAAAATTGTTGGAACGAATTGAAAGAGAATCGATGTTTTCTCTCTTTTTTTTTACTTTAAATAAATAAACTAGCCTTAAAAATTTGTTTAGATATCCAATTCCAATAACTCCTCGTAGTAACCTTATAAAAAGCACAGATATCAACCTCCAGCCCAATCGGTAAAACGGTTTCGTCTCCAGACAGAGATACAGACGGACAGACACATTGCATCGAGAAAACAACCTTTTAATATTTAAAAGGTCATGAAACGTCGACTTTCATCAAAATATTTTAGTACTTTTTTTTTAACGATGACAATACTTCTCTCTACGAGGGGTCGAGGGAAAGAAGAGTTTATATAAAAAAAAACTATACTTTTGCTTATTTAATGTGGAAACACAGAAAATTTCAAGCACCTCTAGTGTAAATATATATCCCCCCCACCCCCAAACACGTATCTAGAATTCAATTCCGGGGGAGAATCCAAAGAACTCAATCGTAGCGATGCAGACATGTAGGTATCTAGAATTCAATTTTTGTGATGGTGTGTGAGGATGGGAGGAGATGGGGACTTGTGGGGGAGGGGAGGCGATGCTCAAGCATAATTTTAGAAATGTTGAGAAATAAAACGTTGGCCCATGGTTATTTGCAGCATGATTCGTTGTGGCGAATGTCAAGAAAATAGCCAACCTCGGACGAAGTAAAATATCTAAAACTAATGTAGGAGTTAGACGACCACTCATATTACATGATATACATATTGGTAATGATTATGCTATTGTTATAATAGTATTTTAATTTAAAACTTAATAACAGCATATATTTTTAATTTATTTTCTTGTTACGATCTATTTTAATTTTTATTAAATACTAGACCCTTACCCCCCCTCCCCCCCACCCGCATTATTATTTTCAACACACACATTGAAGAATCATCATAGAGACTACCATAAAATATGAATGACTATCGACATTTTTTATGAGGAATAAATTAAATTTTCAAAATAAAATATAGCCTGTTACTCGCTGATAATGTAGCTTTATATTGGTGAAAGAATTTTTAAAATAGGTCCAGTGGTTTTTGGGTTTATCCATTACAAACAAAAAACAAAAATTTCCTCTTTATAATAATAGTGTAGATAGTAGCACTTGACATTTCAGGAGGTGGTTACAGCACCCAGAACCCCTCTTGGTCACGTGCTTTCATTTAAATTCTAGTGTGACTGATAAAAACATTGGGAAGAGACCATTGGAAGGAGCTAGACGCAGATGGGAGGATAACATTGTAATCGACATAAGAGTTATGGTGTAATGAGGTAGTCTGGGTAGAACTAGATCAAGATATAAATATGATGTGGGCTGGATATAACTAGCTCATGATAGGGGTAGGGTGTAATGGATAGAGCTAGCTTAAGATAGGAGTAGGGTATAATGAGGTGGACTGTATAGAACTAGCATAAGATATGCATAGGGTTTAATGGGATGGACTGGGTAGAACTAGATCAAGTTAAGGATGGGTGGCTATTGTAAGTGCGGTAATTAAGTAAGTAAGAATATAAAGAAGGTGTAACCAGATTTGTGTAGGGAGAGAATTAAAACTATATAAGAAATATCACCTTTAGTACTGAACCGCTGCTCTGGTTAACACCAGACGAGCACAAAGCAATATATAATGAAACAGTCCTTATACTTGTCCATGTTAATTCGACACACATACATCTAATTGTAAGCGTGAGTATGGAGTGAAGCACACACTATTTAGACCGACAGGTTAATCTATGCAAGTTCCAATTTGTTGGCTGTTGGCTCCAAACATAAGGTATTGCCATTAGGCCCCAAACTATCTGAATAGCTCCTTTCCAGACTAACTGCCTCGTGGACTACAAAATGGTCATACGGGCTAAGGGGTGGGAATCGTTCCCCTTTAAACTGCTGGGCTTAAGGACAAAGCAGAAAACGTGAGAAGTACTAAATGACTTCACGTAAGTGAACTAAGCCATTGAAATCTAACCTAAAGAACAATGAACATTAATAATGAGAGAAGCTAATCCTCTTGGCAATTTATACAAAAAAACCTAAGTCTCAAGCCCGGCCATAGAACCGCCTACTCCCCACAGACTTGAACGATTAATCAAACTTCAAATCACTTTCGGTGGTCTGGTCGATCCCTCGGCGTGAACATCGTGATCACAGGCTGCGTGAAGTTGAGTTTAAGAGAGATCTCCGGAGAGTGTCGACTATTCTGAACGTGATGAATAATTGTAATCGTATTTTGCCTGCAAGCTATGGAGTTTTATAGTGGTTGAACGCAAAGCATCATGGGAAGGAAAAAAGGGGGGAGCAATCCCACTGCATGGTGCCGGGCAATTAGGCCCAAGTAAACAAGGTTCCACATCACGAGCAGGCCGCGCGCTGCCCTCAGTCGTTGTCGATGCTCGGACCGGTCATGTGCAGTGTTTTGAGAACGGCGAGGGAGGGTAACCCTTCTGATGGCGCAGGTCTTATTCGATGAAATATCTGAGACGTGGTATGTAACACACGGAGATTTATACATTGATAGACTTGCATTTATATCAGGGAATAATATATGTGTTCTTGACCAATGATTAAATGCAGCAATTTTGGACAGTACAGGGCTAAATTGGTTAGCCCGTTACAGTACACCCAGCTGGGATTTAAATACCGAACTTCCCGTCACTAGCCAACCAGATCAGTCAAGACTGACGTATTCGCCCATGTTCACGTGTGCACTGGTGTGGGCTGGCACACTATTTTTTCCCTGCGTCTTAACACCCCACTGGGTCAGCTGCACTAATAATTACACTAATGAAGTAGTGCTGAGGAAGATAGAACTCACTTAGAGATAAAGTGAAAAACCATCTAGGAAAAAATCACCCTGAGCACACCTGATCGGTATTCGATCTCTGTCCTCCCCATCAACGGCTAACCAGACTAGACGGTCTTGAAGCTCAGTTTACGTGCGCGCAGATGCGGGTGATGGATAAAGTAATTTGACAAATTAGGATATAGAGCCTTGGAGCTTTATACACATCCCATAGAGTAACTCAATAAATTGAATAATAACTTGAAATAATTTGTCATCGGTATTAACATACACCAAGACAATATTTTCTGACCGACAGATGACGCGGGTAGTGGCTGAAAAGGGTGCGTTTGCCAGGAACGGGACAGGAGTAGGGGACGATTTGAATTTACATCCAATGAGACCGTTAATTACTTCCAATTAACACACGGTCGGCACAAGTAATCAGTCACCAGGTCCCTCAGCCCCACCCACATGGCCTATAACATGCGCCGATAGTCGCTAATTAATATCGCTACCACGCACCGGTTAGGTTTATATTCGCAGCGTTTTTACAGTCCATTTTTCATAGAAAATGAATTTAAAAAGTGACATCCGAATAACACACGACCCAGTCAGTCAATGAATACCTGAACGTAGATATAGTCACTTTTTTAGTTGTCAGATAAGGTTTATTCTATTAAAACTAAACTGTACTTGAGTATGTGAGCGCAAGGGAGTAGGGGGAGCGATAACTTCACTTACTACACACTGTTCGAATAAGCTCAGTTAAAATAATATTTTATTTGGAATTATTATTATTATTATTATTATTATTAGCACCGCGTCTTACTACCCGTTCGGGTTATACGCACTTACGCTAATGTGTAATGGTAGGGTGATTGTGAGGTGAAATGGAGGACCTACAGTTTAACGTGGAATCCGAACCACGGTGGAGGCCTGGAATTCCCCACATTCACAAGATGTCTTGTCAGAGGTGAAGGAAGGGTTTGGTAATCAGATAAATCTTTGCCGGGATCTAGGATTGAACCCTGGCCGCCAGCATAGAAGTCTGACACCATACCCCTAGACCACCAGGTCACCAATATTTGGAATTAGATCTAAAAACTGATTTTGAAAGGAAACCAGTTCTAGAAGGCCTTATTTCGTACCAAAACCCTACTGAGTGCTAGTGTTTTTTTAGGACAAAAGAAGTTCCAGAACCAAGTCATACTGCCGTCCTGGAAGGCCTTTTATCCCACCAAAATACAACTCTACAGTAGGATTCTGGTATGAAATAAGACCTTAAGAACGGGCTTCCTATCAAATTCATGGGTTTACCTATGTACTCTGATTGTACTCTGAGAAGTGAATATTATTATACGTTCTCCCGGATAACACTTTAAAAATCGAACTCATCTTTGGGGCATGACTTTCGGAGAAATTGTTATCGTATAATTTGGATATCATATTTAAAATTGTTTACAAATCATTCTCACTATTTATCCTTTCTAACAATATGAAAACTAATTATCTGTTGCGCTTGCGTTTCAACCTAAAGTACTCAAAAATATATAATTTTATCAACATTGATAAATAATTTCAAAAGTGACCTGCATAAAATATGATTTGTAGAATGAATAATTATTAATTAAAGTATTTTTAGAAGCATTTTAGATGTCTCACCAAGATTCCACCACAGTCAAGTTGAAACGTACACTTTTTTTCGGGTCTCAACCCCTCGGAGAGAGAAGTATTGTGATCGTTAAAAAAAATTGAAATCGAGATTTTGATAAATGTCAACGATTCATGACCCTCTGAAACTGAAAAAGTGACAATGTTTTAACATTACAGACAAAATGGCACTTTTCGTTTTCCCATGAAAATTACTTTGAGGGTACGTTAGAGAACAGGAAATTTCCAATTTTGATCATATCACCTTACCTATTTTAGACAACGTAAAAACTTATCATTGTATATTTGTTGTAGACTAATAGACAAAAATATTTTACTTGTAATATATTTTTATTAGCTTCTGAGTGAGAAAGCAAGCATTTAAATATATTTTATGGAAAACTTTGAAATATTGAATTGGTTGTTAGGTCGATTGTTGGGCAGGGATGTTCCTTTATAATTTCTTATCAATGTTTTTGTAACGGTCTATATTATTTCATATTTCTCTTTTGTGTAGTATTTCTGCAACTAGATATACTTTTTAGTGTCACAAATCTTAAAAAGTTTTTTTTTGTAAATGTCGCTATTTTAAAATAAGAGTCTCTGTGTGGTGTACCTTACCATCCCTCCCCCCCCCCCTCCACAGAGAAACTAAATACTTGCGTTTTGAGTAAGTAAGATACAGCTTAATTTTCTTACAAGCAACAATATAGAGGTTTATTTTCCCTACCTGAATAAATAGATATGTGTAGTAAGCCAACCGTAGGAAAAACCTTTATTAAGGTTATTCGTAAAAAAAAATAGAGCTGAGGTAGATTAGTCGAGGTGGAGAAACGTCTTCCAACACCAAAATTATATAATACACATTGTCAGTGCAGCAAGAGTATGTCTTCCACGCCCTGTTACCTTTCCGTGAACTCCTAATTTATTAGACTAATCCCACGTGTGTGTGTGTGTGTGCTTTGCAATATTCCCCTCAGCGTGTACCATATTTTGGCGGAGTGTTGCGAGTCTGCCCCCTATTCGCCTGGCACTCGATTTTAAAGGTGAACATCGTCTTTTCTTACGCGACATTGCGGAAGGAGTTATTCGCCCACTCACTTTTATACACAAGACGAATCTTTTAAATCCCATTTGGGCCTCGCTCTTACTTGGTAAATCATCTCATGTCGAGATTGATTTTGAAATATTTTAGTACATTTTTAACCTAATTTTTTACGTAGAGCATACATCAGCTGCTTTCAGTAGGTGAGTAATTTATATTTATTCTCTCCTACAAGGATTTTACATGGTTTAAATTGTTATCTTTCTCAAGGCTCTAATGACCTTTATGTGTCTATGTGCCTCTAGATAGTAATGATATAAATAATATTATTCTAGGGACGCATGGATGAGGAAGATAGAATTTAAAGGAGACATATCCGCCTTGGCGTGGATGACGAGTGGTGAATTATTTAGTAATAATTAAAACGTAACTACCCCCGGCCGGTTTTCGAATCCCAGCCTCTCGCTAACCGGTAGAACAAGGTGAGGTTGATGCACTTGGCACAGTATAGAGCTCTTCAAACTCAAAGAGTTTTAACCGCTTTCTCCTCCACAGTGACCATTTATTTGGACATTACGATTATGCCATAAGAGCTATACAAGCAATTCTTACACTCAGTGAGACGTGATCTTAATGGCCCGCGGGCTGCTGAGCTACAGGGCACATCATTACACACACTAGGCCAGGGGTGGTGAAACTTTACCAACTACTGTGCCACTTAAGGACTAGCTAAATTTGAAAATTGTCTAATGTGTCCACCGTTTGATTTGCGTTTTTAATGAGTATTTAAAAATAAAAACTTATTGAACCCGCTTCAATGGCTGCATGGTATACACGCTATTCTCAAAGTAGAGTAGACTGCTGATGACGGGAAGACCGGGGTTTTAATCTTGGTCGGGCGTACAATTTTTTTCCAAGAAGGTTTACCCCTCTCCTTCCACGCAGACGTGGGAACACTTACTATAAATAGGCCTGTGACCTTAATAATCCCCAAACTCACTAGTCTAATTAATACATAAGAGTATATATAACCCGAACGGGTAGTTAAGACGCAGTTATAAATAAAAAAGGGGGTTTTGTGAAAACTTAAAGATGGCTCTATGGCAGAGAACTGGGAAGTGTTGCAGATGTTTAGAAATCCCACATTATTTATAAAGTAGTTCGATATATTTGAATGTTGTTTTTACTAAATTAGAGGCAAAGATTCTGATCAATTTAAAACCCTTTCAAATTTTATGTTAAAAGGGGTTTAAAAAAATTCGCGATAGCTTACCTAAAACCCTATAAAACAATATGTTTTCATCTTAAAATAGTATTTTGTGACCCTATAAAAATCATGACTTAATTTGATAGAGGAAAGGTGACCTGGTGGTCTAGGGGTAAGGTGTTGGACTTCTGTGTTGGGGGTACGAGGTTCAAGCTTTGGTCCCGGCACAGATTTATTTGATTATCAAACCCTTACTTCACCTCTGACAAGACATCTTGTGAATGTGGTGAATGCCAGACCTCCTCCCGTGGTTCGGATTCCACGTTAAACTGTAGGTCCTCCATTTCATATCACAATCAGCCTACCATTACACATTAGCCTAAGTGCGTACAACCTGAACGGGTAGTAAGACGCGGTGATAATAATACTTATATCTAATATATAAAATTCTCGTGTCACAATGTTCGTTCCCGTACTTTTCCGAAACGGCTTGACCGATTCTCATGAAATTTTGTGAGCATATTGAGTAGGTCTGAGAATCGGCCAACATCTCTTTTTCATACCCCTTAGTGATAAGGGTTGTCCACCCTTAACATTTTTCTATAATTTTTAGACATTTTTTTAATATCCTTATTTTTTTTATTATGTCGCATTAAAAATTACATACAACCCTAAATTTTTACCCTTTTATCACCAACCCCTATTTTTTAATAGCCATTTTAGTAATTTAATCATTTTTCATCCCCGGTCGATAACTGATCAATCGTCATTTAATTAGTTATCCCCGCCAGTTGTCTACAGGTGTCACTTCTGACCCAGTAAACAGCACGGAGTAGGTATGAGAACGAAGCCGGTCTCCTGTTTCTCTCACACAATAAGACTTCTCTCACTCCCTACACAGTTGTCGGCCATCATTATTGTTTATGCATCAAGTGTAGTAGTAACGTTGACAATTATTATTTTGCTATCTCAGTGTAACTCTCATATTAACTACTAATCATTCCTATTTTATTAATAACTAGAAATTACTTAAAAATTACGTTTGCCGGGTCAGCTAGTATATATATTACATAACCCTTATAAATGTCATGTGGGGAATGCCAGGCCTCCACCGTGGTTCGGATTCCACGTTAAACTGTAGGTCCTCCATTTCATTTCACAATCACCCTACCATTACACATTAGCGTAAGTGCGTACAACCCGAACGGGTAGTAAGACGCGGAGCTAATAATAATAATAATACTTATAA
The DNA here is from genome assembly GCA_902141385.1 of Timema californicum. Lineage (NCBI taxonomy): Eukaryota > Metazoa > Arthropoda > Insecta > Phasmatodea > Timematidae > Timema > Timema californicum. The sequence continues at coordinate 207,892 of CABFOW010000630.1, forward strand.
ATGTCTTTGCGTACCCCAGGCGTAATACCACTGTATTAGACTTCAATATTGGCATTTTATTTTTCGACCGCATCTTACTGCCGTTTGATCTTTCCACCTTAATTCATACAAATGAATTAAGTAAGAGCTGGGTATCATATTGACTAAAAGTACCCGAATTTGCATCGTAGGAGAGTGAATAATCGCTTGGTAAAAACATCCTCAGTACTCTCGCTGAAATTCTAACTCCGACCTCTTTGTTATTGTCAAACTATACTAGATCAGCTTAATGTTTAGTTCGTGTGTCAGCCTATGCGGTCTATTGACCATCATAAGCCGTACATCAAATTAAAAGTTAAAAACAAACACACAAGAGTTAGACAGGAATATAAAAATTCAGGCAATACTTGTATTCGAACCTGGGTCATTGAAAGACCCGAGGTCGATTCTAAACAGTGCCTGAATTTGGTATTTTTAGTAAGTATCGTTACATATATGATACTTTAATATTCTTTTGCTCCTACGACCCAAGTTCGATTCCAAGGAGTGTCTGAACTTAGTATTTTTCAAATGATTTCAACTTTCTTTTACACGATGAAACTTTTTTTCTTCTTTTCTTTATCCTTTATATATGTTGTCTCGTTTTTGATTGTTGAATAGAAACTTAAAATCATTTCGTATTCATCCGTCTCGGGAACTAAGTTTTGTGTCCCGGAAAAGTGTAGACATTTTGACATCACATTTTCAAAGCGGAAATGCACATTTTTCTGGACAGATAACAACGGTATTTTTGTTAGTAATTTTCCAACTGCCTGAAAATCCGTATCGGTACGCGCGGACTAAATATATGGCTCAGTTGTAGTAGGATATAGTGTAATGCCTTGGTTCAGTCTGTAGCGCGATGACCAACTGAGCTAAGGGTCCCGGGTTCAATTCTGGGCATAACCAAGAAAACAAGATTTCCCCTTTCACTGTGATGAATTAACGGCTGGGGGCTAGTTGTTGTGTCTAGTCTAGATTTAATTAATATACTGTAGAAGTCGTGTGTTCATATAATCAGACGATTTATAAAGTGAACGTAAACACCCAAAGTTAAAAAAAATAAAAATAAAGAGTTTTAGTAAGAAGAACCTTTTAGAAAATACACACTTTTTAGGCTATCATTAATAGCATTTTACCATATGATCGTTGTTTTATAGTTATTGATAATATTAATCAAAAGTACTGATAGAAGTATACTTGACGTACAAGTATTAATACGTTAAAGTAGATCTAATAACTTTACTAGTTGTCAGATACGGTTCTTCCTATTAAAATTGGAGGATAGTCTGGTTTTCCGTTGTTGGAGAAGTCTGGGTTCGAATCTAGATCCTGGTGTACTGAAAGTGTTTTCTTAACATAGTTTTACCCTCTACCTCCATGTGGGTAAATTTCCTCTAAATTCTTTCTTACTCACACATACTCCATTATAATAATTTAAATGCGTATAGCTTATTTAGATGGTCGAATAGTCTAAGGCGTTACTCTCAAAATAATATTTTTCTTAGCATCGTGTTTTGCCCCCCCCCCTCCCCCTCCCGTTATGGATGAGGGATGTTGAATTTACAAGAAATATACCCATATTTGCGTGGAGAGTTAATGATAACCCATTTAGGGAAAACAACTCTCAGTACACCCGACCGGAATCGAACCACGATCTCCCCAGCATCGGCGGTCTAGTAAAATTCGAGAGTTACTCCTTAGACCATGCGGCCACTGAAGTGGGTAAATCTGGGTTTGAATCCCACTCGGTTGTACTAAAGGTATTTATTTCTAAATGCTTTTACAGAATCCCTCCATGCAACTGAGAGTACACTTTATCTTAATTCAACCTATTTCATAACAAACGCATCAGCGTAATTGGCACATATGCGTGTAAACCGAATGGTAACAAGAGGGGGAAACAAGAATATCAATTAAAACAGACCAAATTTACCGTAGACCAGCTATACCTTGCTTGTATTGTAGGCACGCGTTTAAACCACTTTGTATGTTTTCTCTATTGATCTTTGATTCTAAACCTAGTTCGTTTAAGCCCCATTCTCATGTTATATTTACATAGGGGGGAATGAGTATGAATTGAGGGGGGGGGAGAAAGAGAGAGAGAAGATAAAGGGGGGTGTTTATCGAGTACATTTTCGATCTAGGGAGTCGCTAGTTTCACCGAATAGCTGTGTGAGATTATCAAGCGCTCACACCTCATATAAAAAACACCCTTACCCCCGCAATATCCACCAACCTTATGTGTACAACTTGAATAATTCAACATATTCTGTAATAACCTTTGCGACCTATTATTTTATGTTGTTAAACATACAAAATTATTCGAAATAGTTATTTATTTCTATTTTTTTACGTGCACTCCAAACAATTTAAAAACAATGTAACCACCAATTTTTTTTTAAACAAGGTTTGTAGCCCTGAGCGAATGTATTAGTAATAATAACTGTCATCGGTTTTTGTTCCGAATCATTTTGAGAGATTAATTCATTCCTAGCTTGTGATATTGATTAAAACATGCATATATTTTTTTAAATTTACATAGATAATTTGAATGTTTCAAATGACAATGTTTAATAATTAGAAAATTGTAAGCACAGATCTACGTATTAATAAAACAAATACTTTTTTTTATAGATTTGTTTCAAACGTAAATATACGTATATATTTCATTAAAAAAATTGTTTCCTTTTAATCACAGATAGAGTACCGTAAGTATAGTCAGATTCAGTTAGTAAGAAAATATTAATGGTTGGCAGTTACAAAATGTATAGCATCATCTTTAATGTATTAATACGTCAAATCATGTGATCAGCATCTATAATTATATATATATATATATATAATATAAAATAACACCAATAATATCAACATTGACTGCAAAAATATATGTTTGCAATTTTTTTAAGTCGTCCTTCCAAAATGAGTCTAGCGAATATGTAAGCTCGTCAGAGGAAGAGGGGAAGTGATATCAGTGGCTAAACAAGAGGCCTATTTGGCTGAATTGGTCTTTTCTTCCCTCTTTTTCTATTTCGTACAATGGCGTCCTAAGTGTGATTAGACTTAAAGTGCTTGGGTGCGTCAAGTTAAAACGCAACCCGCTTCGCAAAATAGTTTAGGAATATCCGGCTTTATTTATATTTACTCTAATGGGTAGAGATGAGGAAGATAGAATCCCGAAAAAATTCAATTAATCTTCGTTAAGGGGGAATAAAACATAAGCTAGGAGGAAGAAATCCTTCAGTCCACCCTGCCGTGATTCAAACCCTGACCTCTCACTCACCCTTAAACAAGACCAGAGCTCACGTGTTCACCGATACAGGTAGGAAATCTGTTACAAGTGAGGTTGCTAAACATCGGCTCGTCCGTATAATGACGGGATATTTTGGTCGTGTGGTTAATAAGAGGATTCATATCACTGTCATCGTTGACAATTTTGTCTTTGGGGCGGAATAAACGATATATTTTGTTTTATACAAAGGACCATACAAATGTGTCAAAACTTTTGAAACCAAGTTTCGAAAATACAAAAGAATACATTCTAATGAAAACAAAAAGGTTTTTTTCCTTTTAGTTTTGGTTGCCGGCACAAAATGGTTGGTTAAAAGTCCACCCATATGTAATCTGATAACTGTGAGTGATAGGCCTATGCTTTACGCAACTGCTCCTGCATTAGACGTTACTGACATTCATATGTGGCTGTGACGTCATTCTAAGCAAAACCCAGGTGGGAGGCATCAAGAAATTAAGGAGACCCAGGAATAGAGGATCATAACATTCCTCAACTTTATGCCGCGAAAGGGATAGTCTTATTCGATTCTTAGTAATTATGTAATTTCTAGCTCACTGGATATTCAGAAAAAAAGGCTTAAACCTCTTTTGTGGTTGGCTGAAGATGGCGTGGTCATGTTTCAAATCTTTGTTGGATATAATGAAAGGTTTTCCCGACTTGTGTTTTATATCCATCTCCACGCAAAGGGGTAGTACATTTATTAGATTTTACCTTCCTTATCCTTAATCAATTAGTGAATATAAGCGTGTATCCAGGATGTTTAAGTAACCCGTTTAACGTTAAGCATAGGTTTTTTAAATTTAATTTTAATGGGGATCATTAGTGACTTTATCTTGGGAGTATATTATGAGGAGGTTATCTTGGAGCACCGGCATTATTGTGGAACGAGAGTAGGAAATCCAAAGTCAAAATCATATTTGGAAAATTTCCAAAGTGGTATTCCGCCAATTTTCCTTCCCCTTATGCTCGCATAAGCTTTTATGTAGGCCTACGTGATCTTTACCTTTCTCTATATTCCTTAGACACTGACTAATCATATGTGGACAAGTTTGATTCGAATATTAGGTGAGGCGATTACAGGTAAATTCAAAGTGACTCTTGGTATAATAGAATGCGATCTGCAAATAAAAAAAAGTTATATATTCTGTTTAGTAAATAATTATTTCATGCTTCATATTTCAAAATCCATGCAGTGTGTTTTACTTTCTCATACAGAGAATATATTGTAATAATATTTTCTACCTTGAGTTATCGATGGATCTTGACATTTTACGTGTTTCCAAACTCAAATAAGTGGCTTTTACATTGATCTATGAGTACAAGCATATGAAATAAGTGGGTCATGGGTGCTCCCGTGCTTTTTTTTTAAATGGATAGGCGTGGCGTAGTTTGGGGGAGGGGGGGGAGTAAGGGTTGGGAAAAATTTGCAACGATTTACTTAAGATTATTGCTGCCAGTAACATAAAATAAACTTAATTTGACTCATCCTTTTTCACATGAATTGAAACTTTTTATCAGGTACACATGATTCCTACGAGTCCCTTATATATTGTTTTGTTGTTATTTGTGGGAAAAAATAAAACTAATATTAGCCTATTTATAAGTTAACCTTTTATTCAAACAAGTTTCAATAATATGATAAATATAATTATTTCTCTATACCGGATTGTTCCATCAATTAATAATGAACAATACAGAAAAGGTTTTGATGGTCATTAATTATTATTATAAAATAATAGTATGCACTAAATTTTAATCTTATTGGTTAACTAAATTCTATTTTTCTCAGGCCAAGACCGAGAAGTTTTCTTAATTTTGGTAATGTTTTCTTCAATTTTGTTTTCAATTCTAACAAAACTTCTACTTTATCTACTCTTTTATAACCAATCAGTAACGTCCACTTACCCTCATGTGTTTTTGACTCAACCTAACTTAGTCCGAACATAAAGTCATGGCCCTATCACATTATAAAAATAGCTTTGTTTGTTTTATGGAGAAAAACCCATGTAAGCCTGGTTTAATGGAGACTTATTTTTTGAAAAAAATTTGAAGCGTAAACTTCTCTAATCCAAGCGAAGATTGGAATAAAACGCACGACTTTAAGTAGTTGAACAAACTCTCATATAATCTTTGGAAGTTCATAACAAATATTTTCTACAAAATTGGTTTATTCTTTAATAAATCCGCTCCCCTCCCCTACCCCCCGCAAAGTAAAAGTACAGTTGTATTTATTATTGTGTCAATATCTACCCATTTGGCCATTTAGAACAAATTCAAATATCAGGTTCACTTTAAATAATATTTCCCCTAAAGGAAGTATGCAATGCTATTTATTAAATAAAACACACACTATATAGATATATATACATAGTGTTTTATTTATTAAATAAAACACACACTATATATATGTAGTGTTTTATTTTATAAATAGCTTCACTGTCTAATTCTTTTTGGTTGAAATATAATTTAAAGTGAACCTGATATGAGAATTTGTTCTAAATGGTCAAATGGGTAGATATTGACAAAATAATAATAATAATACTGTGTACATTATTTGACGGGCACATTTTTTTCTAAACTTCCAAAGAATATAAGAGTTTGTTCAGTTATTTTTGTTGTATTCTCTATTTTTTTTTTAAACATAAAATCGTGCGTTTTATCCCAATCTTCGCTGCGGCTCTATAGGGTTTACCCCAAATTTACCTTTGAGCTCGCAACAGCTAAAGTTGAATAAAAAAAAGAACTCGTCCCTGGAGAGCTGATCCGAACAATGTCACCACCAGGAGCTAACGTCAAACTAAATGTGGACATAAGCTGGAGATTGTTTCCGGTCCAGTTGCTCACGTGTTAAGGGAGGGAGTGGGGGAGGGGCACAGAGCTTCAGTGGAGCTCAGGGGTCGTACTGGACAGAGTCCTAATAGGCGTGGTTAGGGGGGGGGGGTAGAAACGACGTGTTTGAGTAGACGGATAGGCTGGATAACCGACATAACCGCTCTCCCGTGGGGTCGAGAGGTTGACTACAGTTCAAGGGGAACCAAGGTTTGAGTCAAGAGCATTAAAAAAAAGTGTGTATTTGGGCCTCACATTTTATTATGTACAATATTCATATGAAGGTATTTTTAGAAAATAAAAACCTATTTTTTTGTACCTAATATTAATAATATTTTACTCTATTATCAATGATATTTTATAGTTTAATTGATATATCAATTAAAAGGGACAGCTAATATATCATGACTGAACGAATGAATACGGGAAAATGTATCTAGTAGTTTTTTTTAGTTGTCAGAAAGGGTTCGTGATTGACGTTTGACTTGGATTTTATCGTTTTTATTAGTACTATCATGTGTATTACAAATGTGATTTGGATAGTGATATTCCAGGCCTCCACCGTGGTTCGGATCCCACGTTAAACTGTAGGTCCTCCATTTCATCTCACAATCACCCTACTATTACACATTAGCGTAAGTGCGTAACTACCCGAACGGATAGTTAGATCCGTGCTAATAGTAGTAATAATAACAGTGATATTGAAAATATAAAATAGCTTGAAAGGTTACTTGGAAGTTTGTGACAGAACGACCTTCAGGTGACCTCTAGGTGATCCTACACGATCTCCGTGCCCCGGTACCCTGGGATCAAGTTGAAGCTCTCAAATACAAGTACTGTTGTGCAGGAGTCCTAACCCGCGTAGCCCCCAAAACGGGTGGAGTGATCCTCTAGACTCGATGGTGAATAGTCAGCCCCGATAGCTAGACACACCACTCTTTATTCTGCCGCCCGGCCTGGTGTCCCCCTCTGGAAAGCTGACACTGTTTATGTTGTCAGCGCCTGTATTCTATTTGTTCACCAGCTAATCATAACACCGTGTAGTACTTGTTTTGTCATTCACAATACAAACACAAAGTATTATACAAACATGTCTCCCAATTTTGGCCGTGTGGATACAATATGTAGATTTTGTTCTCTACTATTAATAAGCGATATAAAAATTATGTAAGATTCTGTCTTGATTCATTGTAGTTAATTATAACAAATTCTAAGAATCAATTTCTTTTATCGCCGTCATTGCGGGGACTCTGTTAAGATCCATTTTATTGACTTGCATGGTCACTAAGTAGGTTTTTTTTTCTATGAGTAACGCCAAGATCGTAATTTTAATACAAGCCTATATAGTAATTTAACTAATGTGTAAGGGAAGGATAATTTATAATCTTAAAATAAAAAAACTCACGAGTATTTGTATGTAGAAATATCCAAAATTTAAACCCATGTCTCCCAGTCAACAACAAAACAGCCAAAATGAGATGGACCTTTTGAGCGTGTACGAGTCGTTGGATTGTTGAGGTAAAGTAATGTAACCAATGCTTTTGTTTTCAAGCAAACAAACAATCTTTTTTTCTTGCTATCGGCGGTGACCTGGCGGTCTAGGGGTAAGGTGTCAGACTTCTATGCTGGCGGCCGGGGTCCAATCCTCGGTCCCGGCACAGATTTATCTGATTACCAAACCCTTCCTTCACCTCTGACAAGACATCTTGTGAATGTGGGGAATGCCAGGCCTCCACCGTGGTTCGGATTCCACGTTAAACTGTAGGTCCTCCATTTCATCTCACAATCACCCTACCATTACACTTTAGCGTAAGTGCGTACAACCCGAACGGGTAGTAAGACGCGGTGCTGATAATAATAATTATTATTATTATTCTTGCTATCCCTAAGAGAAAGAAAGTATTATGATAGTACCAAAAAAATCTAATTTCAAATTTTGAGACGTGTCCATATTTTTCATGAATCCCTGAATCAGAAAAAGTGGTTGCCGCAATATTCATCTACCTAGAACCCAGACAACTTTACCGAGAGTGCTTTGGTTTCAATAAAGTTGCCCAGAGGTCCAAATTGATTTATCCATCTATTCCTAAAATTAATACTGGTTTACTGAAGGGTGAGTGGAGAAAATATTGAATTTCTTGAAATCTGCACTAAAGATTTTGATTAAAACTCGTAATACAACCACTATTTCCCAAACAAAATACCACATTTTATTTTCCTGGGAAAATAAATTGGAGTTTTTTTCTTCTTCTTTAATTTATTCGAGGTATTTAACGAAATTTCTGAACCGACGTATTATATCAGCACGCGGCCTATGAATTAACCTAAATCCAGAACAGACACAACATCCAGCCCCCGGCCGTTAGTTTATCACTGAGAAAGGGTAGATCCATGATACTTTTTTGGTCATGCCGGGAGTTGAACACCGGACCCTTAACTCAGTAATCAGACACGCTATTGATTGAGCTAAAGTGTCAGGCTTAGAGTGTACTTAATGGATATCTCTAATTTTGATATATCTATGAAATGTTTCCGCAACTCTTTGCGATACAAAAAACAACATATAATTATTACAAAGTTGAGGACTATTAAAGATAAACCCCATTTTACTTTTTATAAAACCAATAATTCGCAAACTATAAGCAAATATTTTTTGAAATGATGGTATAAAAATAGGGAGTTTAAATCTTTGGGAACTGGTAAATGGGGGACTCGAAATTGACAAAACCGATAGAGAAAAATTTACTTCTTTGAAGAGGTTTAAAATTATAATTTTGTCTAAAAGGTGATAAAACCCTAAACGATAGATAGGAGCAAAACCAAACACTATCTAAAATGGGTTAAATTGACGTATCAATTACAAAGTAAATTTTTTTTTTGTCAAAATTCGCTTCTTGTTAGCTCCTAACTAGTTATAACAGGGTGACCTAGCTGTCTAGGGGTAAGGTCTCAGACTTCGGTGCTGAGGGTCTGGGGTTCAATCCTCTGTCCCGGCACAGATTTATCTGATTACCAAACCCTTCCTTCACCTCTGACAAGACGTGTATTAATCACAACTTGTGAATGTGTGAAATGCCAGGCCTCCACCGTGGTTCGGATTCCACGTTAAACTGTAGGTTCTCTATTTCATCTCGCATTCACCCTACCATTACAAATTAGCGTAAGTGCGTGTAACCCGAACGGGTAGTAAGACAAGGTGATAATAATAATAATAATAATAATAATAATAATAGTGATGACAGAACAATTAAAATAAACATGATATGCTGACTAAGCATGGTTTCAATATATTTATATAAGTTTATATTTCATTTAACCTCTAACCTGCTTTGGTGGCAACATGGTCTAAGTCATTACTCTCTTGTTGGACTAGTTTGCCGTTGACAGGGATATCGGGGTTTAAATCCGGGTGTACGAAGGGTGGTTTTTTACAAAATTGTTTGTCACTCTCTCGCCTCGCGAATGTGGATACACCTCAAATTGAACCTTCCTCAACCATTACTCACTCGCTTAATTATCACATATTCGTATAACCTGAACAAATATTAAAGCGCGGTGCTAAAAACCAATCATCTTTGGTTAAATGTGATGCTCGTGTCTCTTCTTTGTTTTTCTATTGTAACCTTGTCTAGTATTTTGTTCCTACTATCCTCAAAGTTATAAGTAAATGACCCGCCTCGGTGGTGTAGTTGGCTAACGCGCTTGTCGTGTTGAGCTCTACTGCTGAGGACGGGGAGATCGAGGTTCGAATCTCGGTCGGGTGAACTGGGGGTGGTTTTTCCTAAATGGTTTTCCACTCTCCCTCCACGCAAATACGGGTTCACTTCCTCTAATTCAACCTTCCCAATTCCTAATCCATTTGAGTAATTAGTACTTAAAGCGTATAACCCGAACGGGTAGTAAGACGTGGTGCTAATTAATATTAATATTATTATAAGTAAATGCCCCCATTTTTAGTTAAAGTAATCAAAAATTGTGAGGAGCACTGTCTCATTTATTTTTGTATATTACGTTCGTTGCTCAATGTGTTAGTATCTTAAGAACAGGGGATAAGGTACGTATGGTAGCTTAGAATAAAAAATGCGCCCGCACTATTTTGAAGAGGACAAGAAAAAACACAGTGATAAATAAAAAATAAAAAACCATTCCTTATTGCATCTGTCTTAGGCCTAGATTCGAATATTGATTGACCTTTCCGACACCGGAATTCTAGTTTATCGCGACTCCGGGCAAGACCGACTCATATTAATGTTGAACTCATGGCTGACCTTTTCTTTTAACGAGTCATTTGGTTTTTTCGATTTCGAAGTTCTCATTTTTGAGAGCAGGCCAACACACTTCTGTCTTTTTTTAAAAAAAAGGAAAGTTTGTCAACAACGAAAATTCTCTTGTTTTTACAAGATTGTGCCAAGATCGAACACAGAATTTTAAAAATATAATTGAGTTCTTAATAAAAAATAAAGGGACAAATCTAATCTCATAAGATACTTTTATAATTTAATCTTTTGAGTTAAAAAGGAAAAGTAGTAAACATTTTTGTGTAGGTATTTGTTTTATTTTTCCAACAGACTTCCTCTGAAAAATCCCCCACGCTATGATTTGGTCCGGTCTGGTGGCAGAGACAGACAAGTCATAAAATAAGTATTAATATAGATCTTTGTAAAGAAACTTTTAAAAAAACCTCGTGTTTACCATTTTAATTTACGGCGTATCTGGTCTTTTATAAATGATGATATCTCCAACAGTTTTGTCAATTAACTTAAATTCACAATAATGAAACATTTCGAATCTATTTATAGCTAAATAGTCTTGATAAATTTAAGCGTTGTACTATTTATGGATCCGCCCTTACTATTACAACTAAAACAAGGAACCGCTAAATATAGCGTGACCATGAATAAACGAACACACGCAAAGTCCTTACTATCAAAATTCCGTCAGTTTTGACGTAATTGTTTTATGTCACGCCATATAAAAAACACGCGATCGAGTTAATAATAGAAGGCTGTGTATATGCATGAAATATTGGTCAAATGTTTTATAATTAAAATACTATTTTAATAATATAGCTATTAGGCTTGTGGATTAATTAAGGGACAGGGACGGGAATGCTAATTTAGAAGAAGTGTAGCCACATTAGCAGGAAGAGTGTATCTAAAAAGCACAGTAAAAAAAGAAGTCACTGCCTATTGTTTCCAGCCGAGTCTCTTAACCTCACAATTCTATCACCCACAAGCCAATTCATTGCTAATCACAAGGCAAACATAATTTTATGAATTTTATTTCTTTGCGGCCATTACTTTTGGTCAAACACCTATGAAATATTAAAACAATACATTTTGTCAATATTGAAAGAGAGTAATAGTTGTTATATTTTCTGAGTCTATTTTCCTACAGCGGTTGCACTACAGTTATGTCTTAGGTATGCCGTAGTGTTGTGGTCAGGATGTGAAAAGTGGGTTTTATTTATCAGCACCCCGCCCCCTCCTACACACACACTCGCTCACTCACTCGCTCACTCACTCACTCACTCACTCACTCACTCACTCACTCACTCACTCACTCACTCACTCACAAACCATCCCCACTCCCGGCTAGTGGGTGACTTAACTATTTAATTTTGACTCGAGCATAGCGTGCGCTTTTCTGAAATCTTCTATATAAGGAGGAAAACATTATATCACTTGCAAATTGAAATTTAATATATATAAAACCATCTGATAAAAACACAGTCTCAAACCGTAATAATTTGGGCCTCATCTAGTTAAGAATTCAGAAAATCTATGTTACCTGAACACGAGGTTATACTCTGGAGGTTTATCTACTTTGCTATTAGCTTTCTGATATCCTTTTATTGGCATCCGGTACTTTATTTTAGGCGTTAATTTGCCCGTCTAATTAACCAAGGTTATCAGGATCAATACCCAACAGGGCAAATATATGATATTCAGAATGTGGTTTCAATTTTCATACTAAATAGTAGGCTACATTAAATACCTGAGCTATGGTTATTGTGTTTGACTGAATTGGAAAATGTCACTAAATATTGTATATGCATAGTGTTTGATTGAGTTAGCAACTCATATCGGGAAACTTGCGCACAAATAGTGATTGTCTCACTTGTACTTGAGAAGCGGGGCTTAGTTTTAATAAAATACACTTGTGTTTTCACAAACGTAGCCGTCCGAGTCTCTACGTCCTATAATCATAGCCTTTAAACTCGTACGTAGCCGTCCGAGATTGAACTTCCTATAACCATGACCTCCAAAATCGTACACAGACATCGGAATTTCTACGTCCTCAACTCGTAAACAGCCATAAGGATTTGTATGTCCTATAATCATGACCTTCAAGGTCCCCCCGGCTGCGACCTCTATCTTCGTTTTTTCATCCTCTCTTTCTGTCGCTTCGTGACGCATACAAGAACAGGACAACGTGATTGTCATGGTGGATGAAACTCCCATAAAGAGAGAGAATTGCGTGCTAGGAGAAGAATTCAAAAAACATGCTCTTTTTTAAGGCAAGAAGCTTAATTCGCCCTTGCGGTTTAATATGGACATGACGTGGTGATATTAAGATGGGTTGTAAGAAAGAACGGAAAGTTATCGCTTTGAAATATGTCGACGACGAAGAATGCAACTTTGGGAAACTTTCAAATCAAACAACAGTTTTTAAAACGAAGTTAAAATAAACTAATATTTTTAGCGAGTAAAGTAGCCCGTTTAATAATTAACATTCATGTATTGATATTATCACTTATTTATTAATTGACATAAGTTAAAAATATCATGTTTATTTACTAATTACTATACGAATCTGTGGGCACGTAGTCTAAACTTCATTCTAGTCTAATATCTATTTAAAAAAACTGGTAAATGGGAAATGTTGGAGCGCGAATCCTTGCTGGGTGTATTGTGGGTGATTTTACCTAAGTGGTTAATTTACATTTAAACTTTCTCATTCCAATCTAAATATTTGGATATCCCGGATTGTTATCGAGACGCGATACATGTAAATACACATTCAATATACTCTGTCTGGATTCGAACCATTGGCAGCCAAAGTGTAAGACCCAGTGTTTTATACCAATAAATATATTGACTATATTATAATGTAAAATAACTTAGAGATTACGTTTACAAAACTAATTTAGGTTGATAGTTAAGCAGGTGGGTAACAAAACCAGTGATCTCGCAAACAATTATTAGTCTCATTGTTCGCAGGAGAGTGTTGTTTTAATTGCTCCCTGGGGCCACATTCCCAAATGCAGAACTAAGATTTTGTCTGATTTAGGGGATATAATATTTATTAATTAAATTGTATTTTAACTGAATTGCGCACGTTTCGCTTGAATTGCACAGCTTAGAATGACCATTTGGTTAGGGAAAAAGTTATGTTTACAACAATATTAATGTAACGCCAGCTATTTAATCTACTTAAATTAGCTTATATCCCGAAATAAACCTCATTTAATTTCGAAAAATAAGGTTACATTTATGGTTAGTATAACTTATTAAGTTATTTTTTAAATGTTAATTTATAGTATTTAAAAATCAAAATAAAATAAATTTCGTTTGTTCCAAGCTATTAAGCTATTATCACTATAGTAGCTATTATTTTAAGTTTGTTAGTTTTAAATTAAAATTATGATTACACAATTAATGCAAATTAAGTCCATGTGAACCTTTTAAATTTTGAATCCGAATATTACTAAGACTCGGATTCCATTCGAAATTTTTAATCCAAATAAATCCTATATCCGATTAGACTGTTTCAGCTCAAAATTCCAATCTATAATTCATAGCATCCCTAAAAGACCCAACAGATAATTTCGTTCTTTTCTGTAGGGTTAACTACCCCGTTCCATACTCGCTGCTGCAAAGAAAATCTGGAAGCTCTGGTGATCGAATCCGGGACCTCTGGATATGAAGCCAGGAGCTCTGACCACATTACCACAGAAACGTTCTTGTATATGATTATTTTACAAAAATTAATAATAATGTAAGGATCGAGCTATGTGTTTAGCTGATTCCCGAACGAAGTGGTAGCAATTTCTATTATAGTCAGGATATCAGCGTGGGCCTGAAAATATTACATTACAATACAAACATTATAACCAAATTAAGGTTTCGTTCGATACCAATCAGACACAGAGGCGTAACTTTTCTAATGAGTAAAAATCTGTATATCAATTATAAATATACAGGTATCGAAAAAAATTAATAAAGTATCAATACTTTTTTCCACATTCTTAAGGTGTGACATCATCCTCGAGAATATTATATATTTTTGTAGAAAAATATAATTTTAAACTGTACTTTGAATCGATTATAAAATAACTACAATTTATGACTTATTTTTTAACTGAAAATTGTAATCACATTAAAATTTGAAGGAATCACAAGGAATTATTGAGAAACTTCTGGCCTACATTATTATTATTGTTGTTAGCACCGCGTCTTGCTACCCGTTCGGGTTATACGCACTTACAATCACCCTACCATTACATATTAGCGTGAGATGAAATGAAGGACCTACAGTTTAACATGGAATCCGAACCACGGTAGAGGCCTGGCATTCCCCACATTCAATAGTTGTGGTTAATACACGTCTTGTCAGAGGTGAAGGAAGGGTTTGGTAATCAGATAAATCTATGCTGGGCCCAAGGATGTAACCCAGAACCCTCAGCACAGAAGTTTGACACCTTACTCCTACTCACCTTTTTTTAAAAAAAGCTTCTAGTAATATCAATCTAAATTATATAGTCTTTCGAGATGAGGGTTCTAATGACACTACTAAAGCAAAAAATGTTAACAAATTGGACTAAAACAAGTTTTCGAAATCGTAAAAACTGCAAAGCCACTTACCTTAACTCGCATTCTTTACCATACCACCTTAATATCTTCGAAATGGCTGGTCTCTGGCGGAGCAGCCGGAACTATTATTCGTCTAAAAGACAATCGGGAGTTATTTTAGATTCTACCTCTTTGATGTGACGCCAGCGTAACTGCGTCGAAACACTGCCATAACAGCGTCGTAAACATTGCCGTGATATAGTGTACATGGCGACTAATGGGAAAGAGAGTACTCACAAATGAACCAAATGGGAGAGAGAGGTGCACCATGAGCTAATACACAGACTTTTTTTTTTTGGCGTAGCCTTCTTATGACGTAGCTGAAAGTTGAAATAGGATTTTACATGTTAATGTACAGTAGGGCCCCCATATCTGCGAGTAATACCTTCCTAGATTTACAGCGGTTACGTGTAACGGCGGATAGTAAATAACTATTATATAACGTGATATGTATGTAACATACATAAATACGATAATGTTTAATCGATAAATTATTCACACCGAGATATTACCAACATTAAATAAAATAAAAATAACGTTTGCTGTACACTACAGCGTACTTCATCCTCGTAATTATTCTTGTTGATATAAACACATGATGATGATGATGATGATGATATGCTAGCACAACAGGCACAATGAAAAGATGAATTGGGGTGGGGGTGAAGTTATAGACATTGTTACTAATAAACTATTTTTTCTTTAATTAAAAATAAATAAAATTTGGCAGCTGTAAACCGCGGTTATGGGGGCCCTACTATATTTACGTTTTATTCAGTGAATTTTAAAGACTTAACATTGAAACAAAAATAATAAACTCTTAAATAATGATAAAAAAAATAGCCTTCCTTTGTCACAAATTAATTTTTTTGACCTTTAAGTACCTAGTTTATTTTTGTAATATATAAATATATATTTTTATTTTCTTCAACTATTTTGTTTGTTCACTAAAATGTCCTGTAAGAATCTTCCTGTCTGGATGGAGATTAAAAAAGTCCATGGAAGCAAATGTCCATCTATAATATGAAGCAGTAAAAAAGGTATCTTTGAAATGCGTATCAATACTGTTCAAGCGCAATTAATAATAGTGTGTACACTCGTCAGTGGAAGAGGGGAACCGTAGCAGCATATAAATAAGATTCAATTTTCTTTTTATATCTTTCTTTTTCGTTCGTGTGATAGTTATTAGAAATAATAGGCGTGTTAAGTTAATATGTAACGTGCTTCGCAAAATAGCTTCGAGACGTTTTTAACAGTAAGGATTATTATTATTATTATTATTATTATTATTATTATTATTATTATTATTATTAGCACCGCGTCTTACTACCCGTTCGGGTTATAGCCACTCAGGCTAATGTGTGATGTTAGGGTGATTGTGAGTTAAAATGGAGGACCTACAGTTTAATGTGGGATCCTAACCACGGTGGAGGCCTAGCACTCCACATATTCACAAGTTTAGATTAAAACACGTCTGGTCAAAGGTGAAGGAAGGTTTTGGCAATCTGATAAATCAATGCCGGGGACCGATAATTGAACCGTGGACCCCCAGCACAGAAGTTTGACACTTTATCCCTAAACCGCCAGGTAAGGATCGTTGACGTTCAGGGTCAACACATGGACTAAACGTTGAGTTAATCTGGTTTGGTTTAACGGTGGTGCGGAGGTCAGGACTCAAATCCCGGCTAGTTACACTGAATTTGATTGTAGTTTATACCATCCCATTCGACGAAAACGGGTAGAGCAAACCTTACCAAGGCCCTTGTGGGAGTGTAGATATAAGGCAGTCCAGCTCATTTGTATGCGAAGCAAAACGCTCTCATTGTTTGTAAGGAGTCTAAATTTAATATGACGACCGTTTGTTCATGTTTAGCGAGGAACAAAATTTAAAAAAAATTGTTAAAATGTAAAAACAATAAGTCCTGATGTAATTTTTTGTTCATTTTTTAATAAGCTTAGCATAACAATGTCTTTCATAGCATCCCTAAAAGACCTTACAAAAAAGAACGAAATTATTAGTTATATTTCCTAAACGTTATGCTCAAAAGTGTAGTTATGAATGCCAGTTCCTGAGACCATAAAAATGTCCATATAGTTTTTTAAGGGCATTGTGAGTATGTGAATATTGCATTACGTTTACCTAACACATGGGTATGGGTCTCTTAACCCACGACGAACGACTTCACTGGACCAAGCCATTAAAGTTAATAGCTTCAACTACCGAGGGCTCTGGTAGATTCCAAGGGTAGTTTAACCTAAATTTGTAATATATTTAAAGAAGTTTTGTAAATGTGATAAAAACACATGTAAGACATACAATACGGAGACTCTTGATATTGTTTTTATTGTAGTTTAAAAAAATATTCAAATCAATTGAAAGGAGAATAACAATTTATTATTTGATAATAAATGTAATATAAATGTTAATATAATTAATTATTATATCTTGTTGCATTACAAGATGGTTTCGATCAATAAATATGTTTTAAGATAACAAGTTAAATACAATATGTTTAATACTTATTACATTCTCATATCAAGAGAATGTACTGTCATCGGGGAAGAAATCTATCTCGACATGACGATTTTTTACATTTTATGTGAACCCAAACCCAAAAAAGTGTATTTTACAAGTATGTCTGTCTGTCCCTGGCCACGGATTCATAACGATTTGATGGATTTTGTTCAAACTTGATATTTAGGGTTGTAGGGCTATACCACTTTTTTTTTTTACTCCAGCCCTTTAATTATTAATAATAGGTTTACTGATGAGGAATTTTTTTTGATCCTAAACTTTTTGAAAATAACCAACCATTTTGTTTAAAATGTGTATTTAAGGTTGGGGTGACATGGCAAATAGCATTATGTATTTGTATTTTGGGCAAAAATTTGTTGGACAGTTTACTGATGACTAATTTTTCAAAAATTATAAATATTGTTTAACTAGCCTTAACAATTTGGTTTCAAATGGGTTCCATGGGATTATTTGACATGAAAAATAACCTTTTATATTTTGTTTTGGATTAAAATTAAATAAATAATCTTTTACCGGCGTGATTTTTGAAAATTCAAATTATATTTAAAATGGCTAGAACTATTTTTCTTAAAAATATATCTGTGGAATAACATGAACATGACAAATAAAGTTGTCCACTTGTTTTTGAGTGAAAATTTGGCTATGGGTAGATTACTAATGACTTTTTTTAATTTGAATATTTAAAAAAAATGCTTTAGCGACTTGGTTCAAAATTGATATTGCCAAACTATTGTAGACTAACTTTATTTATTTATAATTCATTAATTTAAGAGTAGTTTACTTGCAACAAATTATAGAAATTTTGGAAATTTCCCTTGAAAATTGAATGCAAAATGAGAATCTGTGAATGGTTTTTCATTATAAAATAACAAGAATACGTTTTGATTGTTGCAAATAACAAATAATTTTTAGGATAATTAACAAATAATTTATTTTTGAGAATTTAAATTTTAAGAATATTTTAACAGTTGAGGTTAAAATCTCTATGTAAGTAGTGACAATTTTGATTAACAATATGTTTATTTTTATTAGTAAAACTTATTAAAGTGTACTAGCTTAGTAAAAAACTACTTTTGAAAATTTTCTTTGGAGCATGCGGACCTTAGATAAAATGAAGTGAAAAAAAAATATCTTATGGGATATTAATCTATTACATCAGTGGTCGGCAACCTTTTTTTTGGGCTCAGATCCATTTTAACATTTATCAAAGGTCCTTCAATCACCCTTCCTCCCTAATTTTAATTATGTTTCTATATATATTTTGTATTTACTCCTTACAATCAATATTACCTCCAATACTTACGTCCCTGCCTTTATAAAGAATACACGAAACAAATAAATGAACACACTGTTTACCCTGAAAGGTAGCAGTCTTACACTATGGCCCTATCTTATAAGCTGTACCATAGTCTAATAATACAAGGTAGGTTTGCCTTTTATAGGCGATATAGGTATCATACGCTACCGACTGAAAATTGTTACGAGGTTTCCGACCCCTGTGTTACATTATTAATAACTGGGGCTATAATTATCATTCATATCCTACATAATAAATTATAGGATTTAACCTAATTTATTAATAACTACTATAAGTACCCGGCGTTGTCCAGTCAGTAACCACGCTTTTTTTAAATTAAAACAGACAGAAAAAAATCTCATTTTATTTCTTCTGACCGAGTTTTTGATAAATTTTAAAATACCCAATAAAAAAATTAAATTCCTGCTTCGAGTTGCACATGTTTGTGCATAGGTTTTACTAATTTTAAAATGTTGGCCCTCTGTGTTTAGTAGATTGCTCGGTTTCATTTAAAGATGGCATGACTTGGCGCGCAAGAAGATCTAATTACTCTTCTGTTAGATAGGGCTATTTATATAATAATTGGACTTTTTAATTAATAGTGACAGCGCTGGATATGAGTGACACCAAACGAAGCAGGCTCATGAGGTTGTGCCCTACCTTTTCTTTCGGAGTTCACAGGGAATATTATAAAGAAAACTTTTCTTGTATCAAGAAAATTACCGAAAAAGCATAAATAAGCTGTTTATGTCACTAGTCAAACCACTGAAAAAAACAATTCTTTGGAACATAATTTGAAAAAAAAAAATGATAACCTTAGCATCAAAATATCTATTGGTCACTAACCCCTTTTGATCTGCCATTTTGTCTAATTAAAAGACAGATAATAAAGTGAACAATCGTTTGAGAACTTTTTGAGATCGGGGCACCAGGTTCTTTTAAATCACTCAAAGAAAAGATTAACTCAGTCACCGTAATATTTATTGATAAATTAAAACATAAATCCATAGTGTCACACCAATACTTCTACACACGACACCATCTTTTGTATAAATAACTGTTCCATTCAAACTGCCCGTCCGGAGGAATGCACCACTGACGCTCTACGACTTCGACGTCATACGGACACAGAGCCATCTGGTGGTGGGTGCTTTAGCTATCATATATCTATCAACATTAGAATTTCAAGAGATTGAGCTACCGTTTGGCTGATATCAGGATTGAAAACCCTCGAATGACGGTGGGATACGAACCCTTCCCTTTCCAGCTCAAGAAAAGACACCCTATAAACACTGTTCTCATTATTACGTCTTAACAGCCTAGTTAATTATGACGTAATTTGAAGCAAGCATTAGGAGGGTAACTTTAGGTGAAGTGCGCCCACACCAACGTGATAAGGAATGTAAAGAATTAGGTAACTAATCGCATAAGGAAAACCTATCCCCGAAATACCCAGTCGATCATCGAACTCTGACCCCCCTGTCACCATTAATCAAGTTTAATACAATTCTGACGCCTTTGATTGCATGACCACCAGTGATATCACCATGATAGCCCCAATAGCTTGTTACTGAGAGTGATCTTAAGTGATTTTATAGTAATAAAGACCTGACTCGGTGGCGTAGTTAGCTAACGCGCTAGTTTCATGTTGAGCTAGACTGCTGAGGACGGGGATATCGAGGTTCGAATCTCACTTGTGTGAACCGGGGGTGGTTTTCCCTAAAAAAAATTCCACTCTCCCTCCACGCGAATACGGATTCATGTCCTCTATGTTCAACCTTCCCAATTAATAACCCATTAGAGTAGTATTTGCACAGCTTTGATCCGGAAGTCAAACAAACCTTTGAGCCGGAAGTCAAACAAACCTTTGTGACGNCATTAGCGTAATTATTACTTAAGCAAATAATCCGGACGGGTAATAAGACGCGGTGTTAAGTATTATATTAATAAAGAAAATCATTCATTCAAATAAGCGCTTACATATGAACATGGAATGAGTTATTATAGAAAACATTTGGTAAATAAATAGTTTTTGTTTCACTTTTATCGTCCATTGAAACTCGCAGAGTGAAACATTAGACGTCGTTAACATGAAAAGGCTTATCTTTAGTTCCTCCTGCGTAACAGACAGGCAGCATCGTTTTTGATTGGAGCACAATAGAAAGCTGCTGTTAATGAATGAATTCATTAAAATACTAGGAGTATGGGGTATTATATAAAATTATGGCATAAAAATAGAACCGTAAATGGATGGCTGGTTAACCCTAGCTATTCGATTGGAAATAAATACGATTAAAAAATGTATCTGACTGTACAGTCATTTTAAACCCAAGTAGAGCTGTTCTACAAAAATTAATGTTATTGTATTTCCTAAAATAAACTATTAAAGACTAACTAGTATAAAATATTAACATTATTACCACCAGTAACTTTCTTTCTAAGGTATTGATGGTTTTTAGAATGTAACGCCCTTAAATTGCGACAGCAGATATATATATATAAATACACATACATACATACATACATACATACATACATACATACATACATACATACATACATACATACATACATACATACATACAATGCATACATACACACACTCTAGACTTACACTTCCTTATTTTTATTTTACACCCTTGTCTTACTACCCGCATTGACTAAACGTATTTTAGTTTCGTTAACACAGTAGAGATGTAGGGGAATGTATCCGCACTTTCATGGAAGGAGAGTGGAAAAAAAAAATAGTAATAAGAAATCCACTCTCAGAATCTCAATATTGAGCTATAACCTCCCCATTATCAACAAACTAAACTTGGTGAGACTGGCAAGTAAATCTTGCATTAAGTTTAACTTAACCTAGAACTAATTGCAAAATAATTATAAACGGATTCTCTATTAAAAAAAGTCTGATAAAAACGATGGAATAAAGTCTATCAAAGTCAGCTCGGCTGTTAAGCCACCATTTTGAAAAATTGGCGGAAATAATTGGTCTTTGTAGTGAAAATCATCAACATCTTGAAAACTAAACAGTTTATTCCAAAAATGGACTGAAGATAAATTAAAGAGTATATATAACATTTCTTAAAAGAAAATGGGGGTTTTTGTATTCTCATTATGATGAATGGTCATATAAGTAAATACCTTTAGAATTCTAAAGTTCTCAGCTCACTCTTGCCAATCGTCTTCTTCAGACATTTTTTATATTTCGTTTGTCTAACTCACTTATTTCCTCCCTCCCGTTCGCAAACATGGTAAAGGGCGTGAATTTTAGTGAGAAAAATCATCTTTCTTGATTGGTCGGGTTTTCTTTTACATTAATTAGTGTTATCTTAGATTATAAATATGAAAGAAGGTAGAGGAAAGAGAGATAAGAACACATCAAAGAAACATTCGTTTGTTTTAGATGTTTCTATCTCCTCTTTACTGTATTTTCTCCCATGTATAACAAAACATACCTCAAATGCGAAAAGGGATTTTTCTTTAATCAAACTCTAAATTGTGGAAAATCGGTGAACTATAAATATAAATATATATTTTTAAAATATCGTTTAGTTAGTAATTTATGGACTAAAAAGCACCCTTTTAGACTTCCATACTCCATTTACCATTTTATAAGGCTAAACTAAAGAATAAAATGAATAAGACCGTTTAAAACACTTCAATCTTTATTTTTCAATCCCACGCAAAGCTCCACAAATCATTTAATGCCCGCAACTTTTAAACACACGACGTTTCCCTACGGTCTGTTGTATAGTTTTTTTTCTCCATACAATAGGTCCCTAACTTTTTGAATCTGTTCTTTATACATTTATTATATATTATTGTATCACTACACGGCCAATGTACTCCTTTTATTTTCTTACGAATGGGCATTTGTTGCACCATTGAGAAAATATACATATATGAGCTGATACTTAGCGTTCAACATTGATAACATATCACTAGATTTTAATTAACTTTATTTTTAAAGGTATTTGTAATATCTTTTAAAAGTGACATCTGCATATCACGTTTCTTGACGTATGGATACGTAAAAATTGACCCAATAGCTTTTTATAGGTGTCAGGAATGTCCATTTGTAATATAAGATGGGTGTATTAGAAATTATTCTCATGGAGATAGTATGTATGTATCATTAAAGAATAAATCCTATAAAAAACATTGATGTAAAAAAGTATACCTAGTTACACTGTATACAAACCATTAAATTAATCAACCTCGGAAAGAAATAAGATCTCAAAGATGGCAGAGTTCAACTCGCCAAGTTTTTCCAAATAACCTGTCACTTTTCTTAAGTTAATCTAAGTGCGCAGATCTGATTTGAAGTCTCCAGTTAAGAGCAATTCTATAGACTTAAGTAATAGAATTATTGATAAAAACTCTTGATAGGATAAATGCATTCTAGAATATATTTTTTAAGAATATTGGGCTTACAGCGACTTGGTCGCAAAAGTGTGCGACTTATTTTTGCAGTTCTTAAAACTTTTTTTAGAATAAATAAAATATATCATCAGTACATGCATTTTTTTAAAGCATAATAATCTCAATATTTCTTGAATGCTTGTCATATGTTTCTTGGCATTTTATAAGAATATTTTTTCTTCATTTTAAGTTTCTCATTTAATTCCATTATGTTCGTTACAAATATTCAAGAACTGTTATTAGTATGTGTAGAAAACTAAACTATACTTATGTAAGAATCAAATAGCCAAAGCTATTATTTATGCTTTTTAGTGAGGATTACGCCATATAGATATCATGTTCTGAAAATTGAAAAATGACACCTGGACACAGGAATCGAACCCGAGCTTAGTACGCCAAAGGTCCCGGGTTCGATTCCCGTGTCCAGGTGTCATTTTTCAATTTTCAGAATAAACTTATGTGCTGACTCAATATTTTGTTTATTTAGGCCCAAAATAATTGATATAATAATAACTGACCTTAACTAGTTTCCTTCTATCCCGCCTTGACAACAAACAGTACCATTTTAATAGAAAGAACAGTTTAAAAAAAATAAAACCTATTTGTGTGGTCGATATTGAAAGCGTTTTATTATATTATTGGTATTATCAACTAGGTAGCTTAATAATAATAATAATATCTCTCACCCGCTTTAATGGCCACACAATCTAAGGCACTACTATCACAGTGGACTGGACTGCTGATGACAAGATGATCAAGGCTAGAATTTCTATCGGGCGCACTGAGGTTGTTTTTCCAAAATTGTTTTCCACTTTAACTCCACGCAAATGAGGGTACGATTCTAAATATAGCCTTACTAATCCCTAAGACCATTAAAAGTAATTAGTACATAAGCGTATAAACCGATTGGCTAGTAACAGGTGGTGATATATATGACTAAATTTACTCTATACTATTCATACGTCAAGACATGTGATCTGCAGATGTC
>CABFOW010000631.1:0-52451 GCA_902141385.1 Timema californicum
TTCGGACGGTTGTCTGGTTCGTGCGGGTTGTCTAGGTGGGCCGGCCAGCGTGTTGTAAAGCCAGCCGCTGGTGGAGTCGGTGCAGTTGGGTAAGTCGGTTGTATTTCTTGTCCTTTGTAGTGTTTAGCTGGTGGCTAGTGCTACAAACTAATATCTAAAAGCCCCAGAAAATCTATTTTGGGAAACTGACGTATTAAATATTGGTGGCCAAACTCCAGTTATTTGTTATTTTCGAGGTTACCATTGCTCTAATGACAAAAGCACCTTACCTTAGTAAAAGAACGTTAAATTTTACATACAAAATCTCTATCTATTTTTTGTGGGAGCCATCGTTTTCTAAATAATAAATTTTTCTTGTTATAAAGTACATCAATAGCACGTGAAGTGTCGCTGCTTGATGTGGGAAGCATTCCCATAATTGACGTCACGCAGCATTCCAATCTGTACTGGCAATTTGTCGCGTGATGTGTTACGGTTCTGACATATTTGCTTTACAAGTGCCAAACCAATATCGTAATAAAGTAGGCCCTACATTATATGCAGATGTGTGAGCCAATTATTTTATTTTAATTGCAACTGATAATGCGATATAGTGATAATGAGTGTGTAAAGTACAGGCTCGTTGATATCCTAAAAATGTTTGTCAAACAGAGCGCACAGATGATCGTGAACTTCATTTATCTTGCATTCAGAGCTTGCTAAGTTTCTTTCATGCTGCTGGTTATTTGAATTAAGCAAAATGTTCCCAAATTTCTCTTCAACAAATGATTTCTTTCAAAAATGTTCTGCCACCAGAAAAATGCAAAAGATCAACTACAGAAGGCTAATTTACAATTAGAAGAACTAATAAATTTTGGTCTGGCACAGATTCAGTTATGACATTTGAGCAAACACTAATGCGAGGCATTAAATCAATTAGTTGGTTTATGCATGGCCAAGGCTTGTCCAGTGCTATTCTTGCGAAGTGGGTTCATGCATTTCCAGCCACTTAAAATGTATGAGATGTTATATAGGCTTTCATTGGCGTCACCACAGTCACTTAAGAACAATATGTTGAGCTGCGTATATCCCGTCAAAGCCAGGGCCTAGCCGACACACAGAATATTACTAACCAAATACGAATATACAACCCAAAAGAGCGATCATCGCCGTTGCTCGTATTGATTTCAAATGGTCTTGCAGCAACATAAATTGTTAATTGTGACACCTCACTTGACGTTAGACTTGCTAGCCTGAAGGCCAATGTAGAAAATACTTTCAGTGACATGCAAATGAAGCGAAAGGAAAGCGTGAAGTTCAAAGCCAAGGTTACTCAGAGAATTAGCATTCGAGATTGTTGACATTATTTAGTTCTTGACTATGATAAGACATATGTAGTTGTTGCCCTGTCTCTGGTCTATTGTGATGTTGAGTTTGCGTGGTTTTTTTATTTTTCAGTTGCGTTTAACATACTTGTAATGTTTGTCCATGAGTTTGTGGTTTCCATAGTGATTAATTAATTTCAGTGGTTATTAGACAAAATTTAATCACAAATATAATATACTTGTTTAATGACTGATAAAAAAATAAATAACAGCACAGGATGAATTAAAAGCTTGTTTGCTTATATTTGAACAGTATTAACTCAACAGGTTATGGGACCAGTGAAAACGTGCCACCACAGGGTTTTCCTAAAGTTTACTCTGAAGTATGAACATCAAACATTACCGGATTGAAAAAGTAGTTTATTAACCGAGGTATTAGAATGAACTAAACACTAAATACATTAACAGGCAAGAACATACTTTAAACAGAACTACCAACTTATGCATAAAAATGTACCAGTATTAATAATGCATAAATGTTAAATTGCTATACCAACACCCAGCACGCTTCCACTGAGGCGCCATTATACCATGAAGTGCAAGTTGAGAGATATTTTTTTCGTGTTATCGGTACGGTTTGTCCGTGGCGTAAATAAGTTTTGTCGTGTCGTTGGTAGGTGTATACTGCATCCAGTATATTTTCTTTTCTCTGCTTGCAGTAATTACAGAGAAGAACACATACGATCTCACAAAATTCGACAGCACAAATTTCGCACTGTGTAAATTTAGTGTGTCAACCTTACTTGATGCTCAAGATTTGGCAGAATTTATAGAAGGGACAGATACAGAGCCCAACAAAGCAGCAACAGTCGAGAGGTGGTAAGTATGTAAAAAGTGTAAGTCAAACACCGATGTGATCTTATTGAGCTCAGTGGATCAGACATTTCATGTGAATTTAATAAACTGTAGGACACCGAAAGAGATCTGGAATAAACTACATTATTTGCATGAAGGTTCAAATGAAGATGCGAAATAAGATTGTTGGCAACAATTTTACGATTTTTAGATCAAGAATGGCGTCACTGTCGTGAACCAGATAGAAAAATGTGAAACCATATAAGAAACTTGATGATGAAGGTGAAAAACCATCTGATTCAGCTGTGATGTCTAAAATTCTGAGCTATTTGCCATCAAAATTCTGGGCATTTACCATGGCATGGAAGTTCACAGCTAAATATGAGCGTAAAAAGGAGAATTTAATCGCGAGGATAATTCGTGAGGACAAAAGATGGACATAAATGGAAGGGAAGTCAGCATCAATTGCGATGCAGGTAAAGGATAAATGTTGTACAATAACCAGAAGTATTATGATTTCAAGGACAAGTAGAAGGAAAATTCCAAGAGTATTGAAGATTTGAAATGAAAACATACTTGTAAATACTGCAACGAGATTGGTCACTTGTATCGTTAATGTAAAAAGCGAATAGCAGCAGAAGAAAATAAACAAAGAAAAATAGGTGGTGATTCTACATCTGCTAATGTGAGTAGTCTAGCACGCCCTATCACTCCAATTTGACCTTTGACCCCAACGTGGAGAGAGTGTGTATTGTGATGACTACGCAATGTTGTTGTCACTCTCTGATTGGCTGTTACGCTATATTGTTTTCACTCTCTGATTGGCTGTTTGTTTTCCCCTCCCCTCCCCTTGACACCACCCCTCTTCCTAAGACCCCTCCCCTCCACCTGATACCCTTTCCAGACATGTTGGTTCTTGTTCCAAACATGTTGGTACTTGTTTTTTTATGTATACTCATTGATTTTTTATTTGTGCTCAATGTTTTTTTTAATTTGTGCTCATTGGTTATTTATTAATTGGTTAGAATTGGGACGGGGCGTTGAAGTTTTTTTATTGGCATGCGGTCCACAGCGCTGGGCGGCGTCGCTAGTGAGCATCCAATCTGTCCGGGAGCAGAGCATAAAGTGTGACCGCTGAACAGCCGGCTGGGCGCAGAGCGCGTAAGACAACTCCTTCACTTCCCCCTTCACCAACCCTACACGCGAGGGAACGTGCAGTCCGCGGCAGAACGAACTTTCCTACCGGCAGCGTACCATTGAATGCTAGCAGAAACTCCTTTCACTTTCCCTCATCTCGTCGTCATACCCCTCTTCTACTTCCTTTCTTTTTTACTCACTCCCCGCCATTACCCATGTGTAACGGACGTGGTGTGAAAATATAGAGCCATTTAGGTTGTGGGAGGAAGGAAAAATTTTTATGTCTCAACAGCCCGATGTTGAAAGAGAGTTCTAAAGACTCCCCCTCTCCCGCTCTGTGGAAGTCATGAAACCCAAGTCCTTTGAAGCAACGGGTCGTAACCCTGTGAATGCCCCTAAGCCAAATAACCTTGTTGTGTTTCAGCGTTTCATGTAGATTCAAATAGCCAAAGCTAATATACTCAAGATTGGCACAGGATTCAAACCCTGGGACCTATGGCACATTAACAAATATAAATTTCTTTCTCTCCTGCTAAAAGCGATATAATTATTAGTACCGAAAGTTTTTTAAAAATATATCTCATACCACCAAAAGTATACTTGGAATATTTATTCACACACAAATAAAAGTTTTAGAAATTTGGCTCACTCTATGAAAAGTATACTTGGAATAATTATTTACAAAAATGATAGTTATAGAATATATTTTACACATTGAAGTAAATCATACACGTTTAGGTGTAGAGCAAAAAATAATCAATTTCTTGACCTCGTAGCTGGAATTGTGGCCTAGTTCTTAATTTAAAAAGTCCAATTTAAAGAGTATTTAAATATATGTAAACAGTCGGATAGTTTCATTTTAAAATATGTACAAGTAAAAAATTGACTAGAATTAAAATATATACAAACAACTAATTCTATATGACTAGAAGTAATCAGGTAGGTGAAGGATTGTACTGGCGGTTATTAAAAACATAAAAAAGTATCCCTGGTGCATAGAATAAATCAATAAAATTATGCGTATTTTCATGGGGGGAAAATATGAAAAAAATCTCAAATCTTTGAAAAATGGTATGTCAGTGGAACTGTCTAGAGTGAAAGAAAGAAAGGTGATTATTCAGCCGTCTAAATGATCACCTTTTAATCGTGGTAAGACCAGGAGAAATGTTCACAACCATTTGTCAGGGTTTGAAAGGTGAAATTAGCGTTTGTCGACTTTGCAGGTTGCGCATCATTGTCACCTGAACAAGGGATTCAAATCAGGGACCTTTTGAGGCAGAATAGTAAAATTATTGCTTTCGCGGGGGTTGCAAAAATATAGGTGGTTTCAAATATCCAAAGCTATTATTTATGCTTACTCCAGAGTGACACGGGAATCGAGCTCGGGTCCTTTGGCTCAGCATCAAATAAAGGGTTCTGTCTCGCATATAAAATTCATCTCTTTTTTAGTCAAGATTGACGGATGATTTTTTTGTGACCAGGCTAAATGTGCACCGGCATTTATCAGGGTTTGAAAGATGAAATTAGTGTTTGTGAACCTTACAGGCGGGGATTTAAACCCTATTTACTCCCGTCGCAGGGCGTGATATGTACCCGAAAGAAATAAACGCAGTGGATGGATAGCGGCTCGTCACGGCATATCGGACCACCTACCCAACGGCTCACTGACATGACCATGTTCGCCATAGGTGCTAGTACTGTAGCGTGTCAATCATGTAAAGTTGACACCTACACAATTAGGCAACGTAAAAATACGAAGTTATAATAATTATATTGGCAAAATCCAAAGAAGAGGATTAGATTTGAAATATTTATTAATAATATCCTTCAAAACCTACTGTTAACGACTGGATGGACTCAGATATGATCCACGTGCTCTCAACAGAAAATACTACAAAGGATTTTAATAATACAAATCTGCATAAAAAATACTAAACTTACAATAGTGGAATCAAAACAAGAAAATTAAAGCTAATACATTCAGGAATAATATGCTTCAAAACTTATTCACCGTGGCTGGATGGGATCGAGTAACGACAACATGTCTTCTAGCAAAATATTCAACACGAATGGCGACAGGGTGCGTTCCAACACATCCACTTACTACATCTCCACTCGTAGAAAAGAACTAAAACTAAGTTAGGGTTGCTCCCATGACCCTCAAGCGCCACTGTCGTAGTGGCGTGTCATCGAACCACCCTTTTTCCTCACCTCTCAAGCTATAGTCCATCATATCACCACCTGTGTTATTACGTTTTTTCTATTTCTTTTTTTTTCGTTCTAGTCAGAGAAAGGGTATAAATTAAGTACTCTCAGATTTATTTTATATTATTCTATCACATCACGTCGTTGAAGAAGGATATTCTATCCACGAAGCGACCGGTGGCCATGGAGTATTGGGCATGGTTTTCACCACCACGTCTCCGAGAAAAACCTCTCTTCACGAAGGAACCGGTGGCCATGGAGTGTTGGACGTGGTTCTCACTGCCGCGCTGCCAAGGAATATCCTCTCCGATTTCCTAAGTATAGAGGCGACGTTAATAAGTCCATCTAACTTATTGTTTAGTTGAAAGATTGTAAATTGTTTATTTAATAAGTCCATCTGACTTATTGTTTTTTCAGACTTAGTAAAGTCGAGGTGACTGTTATGTTTATTTTGACTTCTTGTTTCAGTCAGAGTGACTAGATTTTGGTTTTGTATTATTCTAACACTGTTAATGTAGTCACAGTAACTCTAGTGTTGCTCAAGTCCCACAGACTTGTTATATTGGTTTAAGAGACCGTGTTTTTCCTATATCCATATGATATAGCTCCAATATAGGAGCCTTGAGCTCCAGATGTAATAAGAACTTAGTCCAAATGGTTGCTATTCTCAACGAGCACTATATTTCTCTTTTGAGTCCTTAAGACTACACATTTGTTTTTATGGCTACAACCAGGCTGTCTATCTTTTTTCTAGGACCTAGTAGGGTCAATGTGTTCAATGTATTGAATCATTCTTGTTGCCGCGCTTCGCGTGTGGTATTAGCTTGGGTGCGTAAAGTGCGGAACTCCGCTTGTTTCAATATGGGTTCCACGCAGATAATACCTTTTTTCTCGTTGCCCTTTTTTGGTACCTATTGACTGAATATTAGTATTGTATGAATTATATTAGTGTTGTACCCCAAGGAGTGAGTCAGTATATATATATGTGCTATTGAATGATCTGGCAGTACCAATAGGGGAAGGACCGGCCATAGTACTATATTGTGTAGACACCTGTATGTTAGCCATCTACCAATGTAATCAAATAGCCTTTGTAGCACTTATAGCTACAAGTCAAATAAAACTGGGCAAGTCAACAACTACATTTACCCAATCTCACCGTCCAGGCTGTGTACGAACTAATAACAACACGTCTGGCCACATTATCAGTTAGCGAACAACTGTCAGCTCCGAGACAATANCCCCTTCCTTTGTGTTAAACTCTTTGATCCCCACCCTTTTTTACCGTCTCTCCGGTTCAACGAGTTTTTTGCAGCATATAAAAGACCGTTCATGAAAATAGACTGCATTCTTGGACTAGGCGTGGAAGTAGTAAGACGAAGCAGAGGCTTCAAGGACTTATTTAAAATGTAAGGATAAATTCACTTTCGGCGTAATAATAAACTTGTAACTATTCAAAATTATCTTTCGGCAATTTTTTTTAATATATAAAGTAATAAAGTCTAGTATTATTCTTAGTTTTCTAGAACATGAAATTAACTTTAAACTACTTTAATTGTGAGTTGTATTTCACAATTAATTTAGTAAGGATTTACTTGGGAAAGTCGTTAATAACATTATGTCAGAATATTCAAAATTGGTACTGTTATGCGTTATGCTTGATGTTTATAAACATTGAATTAACTTTGAACTGCTTAACTTGTGAATTGTATTTCACAATTAGTTTGCTAAGGATTTACTTGGGAGAGTTTATGAATAACATAATGTTTGAATATTTAAAATTAGTAATGTTATGCGTTATGCTTGGTATTTATAAAAATTGAATTAACTTTGAATTACTTAACTTGTGGAGTATATTTTATATTTAATTCGGTAATGTTTTATTTGAGAGAAATTATCTATAATATTATTTATAGTAATATTCAAATTTAGTAATTCTATGCATTATATTTTGTATTCATAGACATTGAATTAACTTTTTTTGCGCAATATTTCTATGGTATTTAAATGAAAACATTTAAATTTTTATGAAATAATTTCCTTTTGGGAAATATCGATGTTATAGTTGCGCATATTCAATGTCTTTGCTGTTATTGTATCTATGCGGAACAAGTTTAAATTTCTTCTAAATACATGCATGTTGTTAAAATTTGGCATACATTTAATAAACTTGCTATTTATGACTTGCAATCTTTTAATATTATATTTAAGCCATGTTATCCCTAGGTTTAGGAAAGTATACTATCCAGACACCTTTTTTTTAGCTTTAAACTTTATCCTGTCCATATAATATTAATATATATATTTGAAGGAGGACCGTAGTTTTTACCGCATCTAGGATTGAGTTGCGTTCACTGGGGACGTATTATGTACCCAGCATTGTCAAAACAATAATTCACACTGCTCACTCCTATTTGTTTATTTACCTTTTTTAATAACATTAGATTATACTTTCTTCTCTTGTATTTGAGTCCCTCTAATTTTAGAGCTAGGGTTACACCTTTCTATTGCAATTCATTATATTATGTCTCTTAAAGAATTTTCTTAAGTCCTAATCAAGCAAGCCAGTTTAAGTTATAAATGTGTTAACAATACTATATGTATATCATTTCCAGTTAACGTTTGTTTATAATTATCACATTGTTTTTCTTTTAGAATCACCTGACCGTAGCCTGACGTCAGTCCAGCTGTTTTGTTATTGAACATTGCTCTTCAAGCCACTGCATTTGATCTTACTCGTGTCGCAACAACACAGTATTAATTTGGAACTTCTATCTTATGTTCTTGTATATCTATTGTAATCAATCATATCTTTTATTTTTCTGTTATAATAAATCTATTTTGTTATTCTAATCATTTTATCAATCTGATTAAAATAATTCCCTTGCATACCCGGTAAGATAATAATAATATTTAGCACCGCGTCTTACTACTCGTTCGGGTTATACGCTTTAAGTACTAATCACTCTAATGGATTAGGAATTGGGAAGGTTGAATTATAGGAAGTGAACCCGCATTTGCGTGGAGGGAGAGTGAAAAACCATTTAGGAAAAACCACCCCCAGTTCACCCGACCGAGATTCGAACCTCGATCTCCCCGTCCTCAGCGGTTGAGCTCAACATGACAGGCACGTTAGCCAACTACGCCACCGAAGCGGGTTACCCGGTAAGGATTGGTGCGACAGAACGAATGACATCTAACAGTATATACATGCTCCTTTACGTAGATCACTGATGGGGAAATAATTTTATTGCGCAATAACAGGCTGCCATATTAACAGGTGGAACACCCTTTGAAGCGACTATAAATAAACCTCGAAATCATTGCAGTCGGTCATTTCAATACGTTATTGCTAGAGATAATCATCAAGATGAGTTTCAACGCTCCGGAAAATTGGATAAATTCAGGTATGTTTTAAAAGTAACTCTTTTGCTTATTACGTCTTTGGTGTACAGCGGCATTTGCTTCTTTGACAGATTGTCAAGAAGACGACGCAATCTCGATGCCTTCGTTACCCGATAGTCTGGACCCTTTGGCACTTTTTACCGAGGATGGAACTTGCCTGGCTGATAACAACTGGTCCATGGGTAATTAGCGTACTGCTATATATTTTAGAGAAATGGCAGTGTTTTTCCCCCCCTTGATTGTAATCAATATTTATTTAATTAATTTCAGATAATTGGGATCCATACGATCTGGAAAACGGTCTGAGGATGTACTCGGAGGTATAAATACCACCGTTCAGCCATTGGGAGCAGCTACACGACGTATCACCCGCATCATGTGCTGCATCATGGGTGCTGAAAGCAGCAATGTGGAGATGATGGCTAGACCGGTCCAGCTCCGTGAAGTGGGCGGTGCTCTGCCCGAAGCGTCTGGAAGTGCTATCCCTGATGTTTTGGGTGAATTGGACTTTATAGACCAACTGATATGTAAGTTTTCCATTCTATATTTTAGTACCGTCTACAAGTAACTATACTATAGCTACTAATTTGGAAATAGACAGTTATTTGTGCGCTCGCTTCCCCCAAACCACCGTTATTTCAACGGCATACCAAAACCTTTTGTCAGCTGACCCTTTCGAGAATTTAGCTCTTGTCATAACAAACATTCAAAAAGAGAAAATTATAATTGTCGTGTTAGCCACTTATTAAATTCACGTTTGCAATGTGCTGGATCAAATATGCAGCCACCATTTTAGTGCATTTGATAGCGTGTCTGTATAGTAAATTATTGGTCCGGGGTTCATTTCCCGACACGGTTAAAAATATTGGTTGGTTTGATAAATTAGCATAAAGCGGACAGGGTTTGTGGATGTTATGGTATTAGTATTTTATGAATTAAAAAAGTGACCCGAGCTTTAGACTAGCAAACAGTATCTGTATAGTAAACTATTGGTCCAGGGCTCGTTTCCCGACATGGTTAAAAATTGTTGGTGTGATAAATTAATCATCCAGTGGAGAGGGTTTGTGGATGTTATGGTCTTAGCATTTAATGAATAAAAAAGTGTCCCAAGCTTTAGACTGGGAAACAGTATCTGTACACCAAATTATTGGTCCCGGATTCGTTTCCGACACGAATAAAAATGTTGTCTTGATAAATTATCAGCCACTGGATCGGGTTTGTGGATGAAAAAAATTACTCGAGGCTTAGACTGGAAAATAGTAACGGATATAAATTAAAAATTTTTTAAAATAATTTCTAAAACAAAATTATTTCCACCAAAAGTAAACCTAATTCTGACCAATTTCTAATATCAATATCTATTTTTAGCAATTTGCGTAAATATATGTTTCCCCCACTATACCTTATTTAAAGCTAGATTTCTTGCATGTGGTTGTACTCGATTATCGGGCAAACAGATATTTCTTACAGGCATTCAAATTTATACAAGGCATAATAATTAACAGGAGAAATTATATTGTTAACTTATTCGATCATTAAATTGAGAGAAACAAAACCCTAAATATGTTCGCCTGATAATTTGTTTGTTTGACGCACCAAGGGTCCTGGTTATATTCCCTGCATGGATGAAAATGTAGGTTTAACCCTTCATAGTGATAAATTAACTGCCCTGGACTAAATTGTGTAGTTGACCTAGGGTGTATTTACTACACACACTTTGCGAGGGGTCCCGGGCTAGATTCCCTGCATGGATGAAAATGTAAGTTTAACCCTTAATAGTGATAAATGAACTGCCCTGGACTAAATTTTTTAGTTGTCCTAGGGTTTAGTGTACTAGGGTTAAAGTGTATTTATTAAATACACTTTGCGAAGGGTCCCGGTTTCGATTCTTGGCATGGTTGAAAATGTAGGTTTAAGCTTTCATAGTGATGAATTAGTTGCCCTGGATTGTATTTGTAGCTGTACTAGGGTACAAGTGTACTAGGGTTAAAGTGTATTTATTACACACACTTTGCGAGGGGTTCGATTCTTTGCATGGATGAAAATGTTGGTTTAACCCTTCATAGTGATAAATTAACTGCCCTGGACTATATTTGTAGCTGTACTAGGGTTCAAGTGTATTTTATACAAACACTATGATAATGTTGGAATCAGTTAAAGCAATTATGTTTAGGAAAAATTGTAACATATTATATTAATACCGAAAGTAGATTGAAATTGAAAAGTATTATACATTTTGTGGTATAATTTTAAAGAGAGAGAAAAATACGCGTATGTTTGGAACAATTTTATTTAAAGTGCTTTTGTGTCATAGTTCTAATAGAGCGTGGAAATAGCTACTCGATACTATCGCCACCGGCAGTGAGCTCCTTCACCACAACGCAGTAGCACAGCCTCAGAGCAAGGGAGACCGTGCACGAACCCAAGCTGCGGTGAGGCAGACGGGGTCTGGGGTCCTTCCGCAAACAGTGGTGGTGGTGACAGCGGGACCATCTTCAGTGCCACCATGGGGATTTAGTTGCCCGGTAAACCAGGTTGGTGGAGCCTTGTCGAATGTTATCCCTCTTCGAATAGTCGAGGAGAGAATTAAGAAAGTAAAGCGTTTTTTTTTATGTCTGGCGTGAATTGGTCATATAATTAGGGATACCAGAGAGTGATCGTGACGCTCAAACCTGGCTTGAGGAGCAAATCAAATCTTTGCTATGACGTCTCCAGGATCATGTAGTTAGCGCCGAGGATCACGTACGTCTACTATTAGTCAACACAGACTCCGTGTCAAGACCTGTATTTATTTCATTTTTGGACAGATCAGCTTGACGCGCAGGTTGTGCTCTCTAATGTTGAACAAATGTTACAAAGCAATGCTTCGTTCCTCACTTCGTCCCACTTGTATATCAAGTTACACCACTTTCAAGAGCCACGCGGGAGGGGTAGTCATTAATGTGATAAACTCACTCCCGCTACCACATACAGTAGAAGAAATAAAGAAATCTTTACGATTCAAAATGGTGACGATACACTTTGTCTTACCCGTGCATTGGTTGTCGCCAAGGCTGTGTGTGACATTAAAAGAGAGCCAGCATGCATGGACGTGAACACCTATAAGGATGTAAAGGAGGGCCACAATATTCAAAAATACAAAGCAGAAGAATTATGCCGTGATACCAGTGTGAACCTTTAAAATGTGGTGGGCTAACCGAGTTGAAAAAATTTCAAACATACCTCTACGAATATAAAATTACAGTGGTCAGGGACGTTGGGGTAGGCAGGTCCTATATGAGGCACCTACTCCCCCCGAGCATTTATTTAAGGGCTACGTTGATTTGTATTTTCACGACGATAAGCAAAACCATTTTGATGTCATAACATCCTTGAGAGCCGCATTTAAGCGCTCGTACTTTTGCCGCGAGTGCCATGTACATTTCAGTAAAAATAATGTGCACAAGTGCGAGTCAGCGTGCAAAAAATGCTGCGTTAAAGTTATTTGCAGTGGAGGTCGATCTGTGACCTATAAATATTGTGGGCGTTGGTTCACAAACCAGTCATGTTTTGATAACAGTAAACATCCAGGTTTTTGCAGAGTTCACATGTCAGTCTGTGATGTCAAAAATGTTTGTGAGTTATACGGGAAATTTTTTAGTTTGGAAAGATCTAATTATTAACAGAGGTGTTATGAAACTTTTTGTAGAGTATGCGCTACATATCGTCCTTTTGGTCATTTCTGCTATATGAAGCAAGCCCTATCCAAGCGGTCACTGGAAAAGAGCAATTTTATGTTTGTGTTCTATGATTTTGAATGCAGACAAGAAACGTTTCTTCAAGGTGCAGTCAACAAGTATTTGCACGAGCTGAACCTCTGTGTCATACAGACGTGTTGCAAGGCCTGCCTTCATAATGATGTAAATTACCATCATTGCACCGAATGAGGGGGCGTTAGGACTCGCATATTCAAGGGTGATAACACAATATCTCAATTTTTCGGATTTAAAGAGCAAATTGAAGCAACATATTTTAAGGATATCACCCTCCAAGGCCATAATGTGAAAGCCTATGAAGGAAATTTTATTTTAAAATTAATGACGGAGGTTAAAAAATGGACTCCAGAGCTAATAATGATTGTTGGGAAAATCATGTTTATGCGTTACGGCCCCACTTTATTGACTCACTGAACTTTCTGCCGATGTCGTTGTCCAAGATGCCCAAGATATTTGGCTTGGACGAGTCTTTCGCCAAAATACATTTCCCACATTTTTTCAATAATAAAGAAAACGCGGGGTATGGGGGTCCCTTGCCGCTAAAGGAGGACTACGGTATCGGTGAGATGTCAGCTGAGGGAAAGGAGCACTTTGATAAGTAGTATGACAAGTTGGTCAAAGAAAATTATGTCTTCGATTCTACCCGTGAGTTGGAACTGTATTGCATGAAAGATGTAGAAATCCTACGGAAGGCTTGCCTAAAGTTTAGAGACATGCTCATGGAGAAAGTAAAGGTGGATCCTTTCAGAGAGGCCTGTACGATCACAGGAGTGGCCATGTTGGTTTACCACCGAAGTCACCTTAAGAAGAATACCGTTGGTATCATCCTTAATGGTGGCTATTGGTGTGCAGACCAACAGTCGCACGTTGCCGTACAATGGCTCTACTGGGAGGCCCACCGACGCGGAGTATCTATCCTTCATGCGGGTAATGGCCGTGAGGAATATGTGTTAGATGTGTGTATACCATATTGTTAAAGCTGGAGATACCACTACCACCTTCCAGTTCTGAGGCTGTTATTGACACGGTTGAACTCTTTGTTATCCCGACAGGACCACTCCTATAAAAAAAACCACCGCCAAGAGACCATGGAGATGCGTTGAAGCGACCATAGCTTGCGTGGAAAAGTTTAAGAATGCCGGATAAACGGTCGTAGAGATGTGGGAGTGTACGTTTATTGCAATGAAACGCACAGACAAGGACTTGAAACAATTTGTACTCCAACATGAGATGTACAGCAAGAAGCCCCTCACTACCAGGGACGTATTCTTTGGCGGGCGAACAAATTGTATCAAACTGTTCTACATAGCAGACCTTTCTTGTGGAGAGAAGATCAAGTACTTGAATGTGTGTTCATTGTATCCTTACGTTTGCAAGTACAAAAATTATCCCATTGGTGACCCCAAAATTCACCTAGAACTAAATTGTCCGTCTATAGACCACGTAGAAGACATAGCCAAAATACAGTGACGCCTCCACGGGATTTATTAATGCTCGTAATGCCTACACGGAAGCACGACAAGTTAATGTTCATCTTGTGCAGAAAATGTGGAGAGTAGAAAAACCAAGGTGCGTGTCAGCACAACGACAAAAAAGATCGCTGGTTGACAGATGTCTGGGTGATTGACGATATCCGGAAAGCCGTTGAGAAAGACTGCACCGTTGAAGCAGTACACGAAGTGTGGGAGTATAATGTATCTGTTTACGACCGTCAGACACGTTTGGCGGGTTGTTTCACGGGTACATTGATACTTTTTTGAAAGTTATTCAAAAAGCCACCGGATTGGTTTACCTCACAAGATGAGAAGTTAGCTTACATTCAAAATTATGAGGAAAGGGAAGGGGTAAAATTCTATTTCGGCTCTGTTTAAAAAAACTGGTTTCCGCACTCTGGCTAAACTATTTTTAAACTCGCTATGGGGAAAGTTTGGCCAAAGACCCGATTTACCACACGTATTCTTTGTCAACGACCATTAGGGCATCCACAAGTACCTGAGATCCATACATCACCGTTGATTCCGTCATTGATGTTAATGATGAGGTTATGTTCCTCAATTACAAGGATGCGAGTGACGCGTTGCACCCTAACCCTAACAAGAGTGTGGCAGTGGCATACTACACAACTGTTATGGCTAGGTTGCACTTATACAGCATCCTTGAACAATCGGGGGACCGCGTTTTGTTTCACGATACAGATAGCGTTCGATTCACCGAACGCCCCGGGGTTTGGAGTCCACCGACCGGATACTTTTTAGGTGACCTCACCAACGAACTTCAAGATTACGGTCCGGGAAGCTACATTAGCCCCTTTGTATCTGGCGGTCCCAAGAATTACGCGTACCGAGTTTGTGTTGGTGGCGATCCTACCAAAATAAAACTGTGTGCAAGGTTCGCGCGATCACCATAAAGTACGGCAAACGGAACGACGATAATTTTGACGTTTTAAAATCAATGGTCACCGAATAGGCCGTGTAAAGATACATACATATACCACACAAAATTGTAAGAAAAGGTCTTTCAACTGTATGTACCATTTCGCAGACTAAATCTTCCAGCCCGTGTACACCAAACGGCGGATAACCGATGATTATAATACGTTGCCGTTTGGTTATCAGAGTCCTTGTAAACACACTCGCCATGACTAAAAGGTGATAATTTAGACGGGCTAAATAATCACCTTTTGTTTCTTTCACTCTAGACTGTTCCACAAAATCATATATTTTGCTTAATGAAAACACGAATATTTGTTTATTGATTTATTTTATGCACCCGGGATGCTTTTTTATATATTTTTTACTACCATTACAATCCTTCATCTACCTATTTCTAGACAAATAGAATTAGTTGTTTGTATATATTTTAATTCTAGTCAATTATTTCCTTGTACATATTTTAAATTGAAACCATCTGGTTGTGTACATATATTCAAATACTCTATAAACTGGACTTTATAAATGAATACCGATGCCAATATTCCAAAAACGAGGTCAAGACATTGATTATTGTTTCCTCTACACCTATACGTGTATAATTTACTTCATGGTGTAAGATATATTCTATAACTATCATTTTTCTATAAATAAATATTTCAAGCACACTTTTCATGGCGTGAGCCAAATTTCTAAAACATTTATTTGTTTGTAAATGCCTGTGTACATTCCTGATTTTCTTTCGTAGAAATCTTTTCTCGAATATTAACCACCGCCACCCCCTCCCGCATCTCTTTCCTCTGAAACATCCCAAAACCCCTGAAAAAAAATTGATTGGAGGGTGCATATTATAATTGTGCTTAGAGGCGCAAACATTTTTAATCCTCCACTGGTGTGATATATATATATATATATATATAAATTAAATTTCAACCAAATATCATCTCGGCGAATAATGATACCAACCATGCTGAGGAACAGAATGCCAATGGACAGCCAAATGTAAATGAACAATACGTTGAGACCCAACTGTGCAACTATCGAACACAATTTATGTGTAGTGACCGAAGATGTAAATGACAATTTAGGCATACTTAATATTTGTTATGTTGTCAAAGAAGAATGTGTAAGCGACCATTCTGACATGGTTGTGTCGTTGAAAGATATAAATGATCGCTCAAATATTTCCAAGTATGTAACATTCTTTTTTGTCACGATAACTGCTGGGTATAGTAACTAATACACTATTTCATATTTTCTTAAAAATATTTTTAAAAATATATTTATTTGTAGATATTTTAAGAGCGTTGGACCTACATCCTCACCGAAACGAAGGTCACTTTTTACACCGAATGCTCCCAGTGGATGCATTTATTGGAATGATGATGAATTCGCGCCGTTACCAATGTAAAGGTAAAAAACACTATTGTGTATTTATAAGACGCTCACGTTTAAATGAACCGTTTGTTTGTTCTATTATTTTACTCCTGATCTGGGTTCTATTTCAATCTTAGCTTCATTTATTATTTATCTTCTAGTGATGGGAAAAAAATCTTGTTTTAAGTATATTTTGATTTTCAAATATAAATTTAAAAAAAAATATGTTCACTTTATCAATCAACTAGGTTAAAACAGCATTTCATGCTAACGTTTTTTGTTTTTGTTGAATAGTTTAGTAAACCACTAACACATTATTTGATATGGTGATTGTGAAGAAAAACTTTATTTTAAACTTTCAATACATCGTTATAAACTTTTTTCTTCAATAATCGAATTAACGATGACAACCATAAGCAAAGGGTTAATCATCGCAATGAAGGTGTAACATTGACAGAAATGCGATTTGGAATAAGTGGAAGATTGTACAGTATTAACACTCTTACACTAACAAATATCCTACAAACAAACAAGTAAGTAAAACAAAAACAATTTTTTTTTTAGCCACCCCGAAATTAAAACTATCCTATACATAACCTAAAAAGCATTATTTATTATTATTATTGTTATTATTATTATTATTATTATTATTATATAGTTAAAGGTTAGGCCAGAATTATATCCCATTTATAGTTAAACCTTTCCACTTATTCTTAAGTTTCATTATGTTTTGAACAAATTCAAGCCTATGCTTCACACTTCTACCAACTCATACTTTTAGCTTGATGGTTATTAGTTTTTAAATATTTATTCAAAAGTAAACTGAAATACAGTTTTGAAGCTTTAAAACTATTTAATCATATCAAATGCAATATGAAGTAAACCTTTATTAAAATAAGTATAACGCAATTGTTTGTAGTGAACATTTTTATTTCAAAATATAATAATAGTGCTAGTAACAATTCTTCATCATTTAAATTGTTACATCGTTTTAAGGCTTCAGAACTGTATTTCAGTTTACTTTTGAATCAACATTTAAAAACTAATAAATATCAGGCTAAAAATATGAGTTGGTAGTAGTGTGAAGCATAGTCTTGAATTTGTTCAAAATATACTAACCATTTTTTGGGTACTCTTTGTTGTTCTAAACTTTCTATCCCACAAGTTATAACATTATTCTTATTCCTTTAAAATGATCATATCTATTTTGTTAAGGAAGCTTAAAGAAGACTCTTGCTGCGATGACAAAATTAATTCGCCACTTTCAATATTGTCAAAAGATGAAGAGCCAGAACGATTGGACGAAATTACCATACATGGTAGACGCATCGTTGACCTTTAATATATGCTAAAAATGTTAAAAGAGACACAACTTTGCAAGTCATGCTGCACATTTGAAAAGTTGTTACTGGTTAAAGAAGCACAAATAGCTTTCAACAGTATTTATACGTTCCAGTGTGATATTTGTTGGAACAAAGTCAAGATACCATCTCAAAATGTAGAGGACATTCACATTAATATTTCTGTGTTATCTACAATGGTATCTATCAGAGGAGGCTATTCACGCCTTCAAGAAATTGCATCGGTTCTCAATATACCTTGTATGGAAAAAATACTTATGCAAATTACCACAATAAATAGCCAAAGCATATGATATGGTTGCAGAAATGTCAATGGCAGAAGCTGCAAAACAAGAAGCACAATTGGAAATAGTTAATGGAAGTGTTAACAATGGTGGCATCCCATTATAACAGTAATAGCAGATGGTGCTTGGAGTAAACGCTCATATGGCAAAAACTTAACTGCTTCATCTGGAACAGTAAGTTTTTAAATACATAGAATATTGAAACAATAAATTTGTAATATGTAGCTATCATGTAACTTTAAAAATAATATGTATTGTTACTTCTTTGTTTGCAGGCATCATTCGTAGGATATGGTACGAATAAAGTTTTGTTTTCTAGCACTAGAAACAGAAATTGTTCGTATTGTGAAACATACAAAAGACGAGAACAGGATATTCCAGAACATGAATGTTTTCGTAACTGGAACAAATCCTCCACTAGCATGGAATCTGATATTATATTTAAAGGGTTTTGCAGCAGTATTCAGAAACACAACCTTACGTAAGATACATTTATATTCGACCGATTTTTTTAAAAAGTCTTTAAACAATTATTGGATGGTTTTGTGTACGTCCTAAATTAAATAATTTTCAGTTTTTTTAGTTTATTATTTTTATTTTAGTCAGTATAGTTAAAGATTATTTAGGTTATTTCGAAAATTCTAAATTATTCAAGTTGAGCACTCAATAAAAAATAGTGATAATGTTTCAATGCAACTGATAAATAATTTATTGCCAAAAACTTTTTTTATTTAGCAAATCATTGAATCAAACTTTGTGAGCAAATTAAAAAACATATATTTTGAGTACATTTTTATAACTCTACATATTCAGAATAGTTGTTTTTAAATAGGCTCTTTTTACAGCTATGGGAGGCTAATTGCGGATTGAGATAGTAGTGTTCATCGAAAACTATTTGATGCAATGCCATACGGCCCTCTTAAGGCAGTTCAAAAGATTGACTGTAGAAACCACCTATTGAGAAACTGCTATAGCCACTAAGATACTGTAGCCAAATCTAAGATAGCCGCTGGGAATCTTCGACATCAAAGAAAGAAAAACTTTCAATTCTTTATTTTGCAGGTAAGAAAGCCATTACCTTTAGGCACAAACAGAATCGTCTCTTGGCACTTCGTACGGAATAACTAAGGGAAAATGTTGTAAATGGTCCACGACATGTTTTAGGTTGCCATTACTTTTGTGAATAACGTGGCTACTTTTGTGATGGAACTCCAAAAGCTTGTAAGGTCAATTTAGTTCCTCAGTTAACATTATGTGGACTTTTCTATGAAATTATATCAGCCACAAATATTTTAGCGCACCATGCAGTGATCCTTATCCAGAATGTAAGCAACAATCCGGCTGAAGTTGTTAATTCACTAGTGGCTTAATTTAGCGGTGGCAAACGCGTTAATTACGTGAGAAAGGGCTCCTATCAGACTCGATTGTAAGGGAGCTGTTGTTTCCATCAACACAGAAGGGGATTTTCATGGACAAATACACAAAACTGCACTGTACTAAAGTCCAGGGATTTACACACAAAAAAACTCATCGATCGAAAAAGGAAACAACTGGAAGCAAACAAGAAACGGATACAACATAATACTCCACTATTTTCAAACAATAACACTTTTATTAATCAGAGACATGTTTTCACATAACATTAAAAGAAACCGTTAAATCTGTCCCCCCACAGTGTAGCAGACGATAAACTTGAGCGTCACGCTTTTGTCTTTGGCAATGTGTATGTGTATGTCCATCCAGATATATTTTAGTGATCAATGGGGAAAGCACACAGCTCTTGGCTAGTGATGTTTTTAAATGCACGTAGCATAACCTATCGGCCAGAATTAGAAGGATAGCTCTGCTTAAATTTTAGTTTATTTTAGGGGGCTAAAAGTGTATAC
Source organism: Timema californicum (assembly GCA_902141385.1). Lineage (NCBI taxonomy): Eukaryota > Metazoa > Arthropoda > Insecta > Phasmatodea > Timematidae > Timema > Timema californicum. The sequence goes on from CABFOW010000631.1 coordinate 19,999, forward strand.
TATCTGTATATAACAGATCCGTGTGTCGTACAAAATTATTTGATACAAGTTGAATTTTAAATATTTCAATTGATTACATTTTCAATTTAATTTGTAAATCAATCATGTTTATTCTATCTTTCATCTACCAAATACTTAAACAGAAGAATCTACTCTTGTTGCATTCCAAAAGATACAGTCCTAATATACAAATCCGTAAAATGGCGTAAAGGAATAGACTATGTCAAGAATACTTTTTAGGTTAACAAACTTCCTCTTCTAATGTTTTCAATGACATACATGTCGAGGTGGCATGACAATAGGGCCTAAGAGTTTTTCTTAAACGTGGCGGAATACCATAGTTATGTTATAATGCAAGCAAAGAAAAGATATATTTTAGTTCTGTTGTCATGCGCTTTTTTAGCGTTTTGGTACTTTGGCATATATAGGTTAAAAAGTGAAATTATTCGGAGACCTTACACTAACTTACCTTTATATATTGATTCGAATGACCAATTGTGTGACAGAGATTTTGAATCCTCCCCCCTTCTTAGACGGACGGGTGATTTAACTAAGCGGACAAGTAATTCCAATAATAATAATAATAATAATAATAATGATTACCATAATTGTCGAATGGAATCCTGTTTCGATTTCAGCAAATGTCATGGGGATTTTAAAGTGTATGTATATCCCCAAGTTGAAGATTTGGAAATAGCAGCAATAGACCTCTTAACTCCAAGTCCTTCATATCAGAAAGTAATAAATGTGATACAAGAATCACGTTTTTTCACATCAGATCCTAGTCAAGCCTGCTTATTTATTTTGTCTCTTGACACTTTAGATAGAGATCCTCTTTCTTCAGATTATGTTCGTAATCTACCATCTCATTTAGAGAAATTCTCACTTTGGAATAATGGGAAGAATCATGTTATATTTAATTTATACTCTGGAACATGGCCAGACTATGCAGAAGAAAGCTTAGGCTTTAATCCAGGTATGGCTATTTTAGCTAAAGCAAGCATGTCAGTCACAAGCTTCCGATCAAGGTTTGATATTTCTATTCCTCTTTTTCATAAAAATCATCCAGAAAAAGGTGGTGAACCAGGTTTTGTCATCGCAAGTAATTTTCCTGTGTCAAAAAACTACTTACTCGGTTTTAAAGGCAAACGCTACGTTCATGGAATTGGATCAGAAACTCGAAACTCACTTTATCACTTACATAATGAGAAAGATATTGTTTTGGTCACGACATGTCGCCATGGAAAAAGTTGGAAGGAAATGAAGGATGAAAGATGTGATGAAGATAATGCAGAGTTTGACAGGTAAAGTGTATTTTACATTTAAAGCTTTGTTGGGTCTAGTACCTATACAATTTATTTTTGAAAAATATATTTTTATTAAAATAACCCTTGGCACCAGATAACTCTATTGATTACATTTCACACAGTATATAAAGGGGAAATATGTTAAAATACTCTGCTTTGATTATAAAATAATTTAAATTTGGTAGTCAATTAAAATACCTTTATTGTATTCACGCCATGTTGGCTATCACTTATTTACACAATCTAGTATAATATACCTAGAGTTATTATTATTATTAGCACCGCGTCTTACTACCCGTTCGGGTTATACCCACTTACGCTAATGTGTAATGGTAGGGTGATTGAATTCACAAGATGTCTTGTCAGAGGTGAAGGAAGGGTTTGGTAATCAGATAAATCTGTGCCGGGACCGAGGATTGAACCCCTACACCTAGAGTTGGTTCATGGTAGGTTTTTACTTTGATGACAGTTCAAAAATCATTTGTTTAGGTTTTGGTTTGCCTACACTTGTAAAATATCACTGTTTGGTTATAAGGGTTGTTCTCAAATTAAGGGAAAATTCATGTCTCCTGACCATATAAATAGTTTGGAATTTTTAAAACAAACAATACAAAAAATTTTCATTAGTAGAAAGTGTATAAAACTTGATACAGCGAGTAGAATTCTAACAGGAAAAAAGGCCTTTCAGACCACATGTTCTCATGAACCTGGTTTTTAAGTAGTATTTATAGTCTTTTTGTTCAGTTAACAGCAACCCTGAGTTTTGGAGAATTTTTTTTAATACCCTATATGATATAAAATCAGAATATCTGAACTGCGTTGACAATAAAAGCCTATAATACAAAACAACTATTATTATAGACATAAAGACAAAACTGAAAGAACACAGTTGGAACTCAATAAACACACTGAACTAGAGACTAAACCAGTGACCACTGTTGTGAGTGTCATCAGTAGTCCAGGACAAAGACAAGAGTAGCAGTTGAACTTTGGTTCATGTAGAAACAGAGATTTAATGTTTCTTGACTCTCCTTTTATGAAACAGGCCCTACTGCTATCAAATCGTAGGATCTTCCAAACTTCACATATAAGTTTTTGGTGGCTGTTAAGCCTTTCCCATTATATTAATTAACCTAATTTTATTTTACATTTTAAAACCAGTAATAGCTCATCTATATGAGCCTATATCATATTTATCCTGTTTTGTGCATCATATTTGCTCATCCAGTCTATGACTGCCTTGATGCACATTTAACAAATATTACAGAAAAATATTAAAACATAGTTATTTTCTCAGGTTTCTTGAATTGTTGTTTGGAAACCTGGGAAAATATGTTTTGATATTAATTTGATCTAATAGCCTATGTATTTGCCACTGCTATATGGGATGTAATAGTAAAATAAATATAGCTTTTAAGATATTCTTTCTATATAGTCCTGTACTTTATTTTTATATATATCAAGTTGAAGAGCCGGCCTGACAAGAACCTACAAAATCATAGTTTTCAAATCGGTGATCAGGTCATTTATCACATATGTGTGTGAGACATGATCAAAGCAAATGAAGAGAAATTCAGAGGAAGATTCTCAGAAGGATCTTTGGACTCTATTGTGACTCGAACACAAACCTTTATTGCAATAGAACAAATATCAAAGTCAAACCTATATCATAATGACATAGTCCAAGAAATCTAATTCCAACGTCTCAGAGGGGATGGTCACGTTCACTGACTAGCTAACGATCTTCTTGGTAAGTTAATATGGGAGGCGGGTGACCTGGCGGTATAGAGGTAAGGTGTCAGACTTCTGTGCTAGAGGTCCGGGGTTCAATCCTCGGTCCCGGCACAGATTTATCTGTTTGTCAAACCCTTCCTTCACCTCTGAAAAATCGTGTATTAATCACATCTTGTGAATGTGGGGAATGCCAGGCCTCCACCGTGGTTCGGATTCCACGTTAAACTGTAGGTCCTTCATTTCATCTCACAATCACCCTACCATTACACATTATCGTAAGTGTGTGCAACCCGAACGAGTAGTAAGATGTGGTGTGATAATAATAATAATAATAATAATAAGGGAGGAGATACCAACCAGAAAATAACCCATTCTCATACTCTCTCACTCATTCTCACTCTCTCTCTCTCTCTCTCTCTCTCTATATATATATATATATATATACATACACACACATATCAAAATAATATTTTGTGTATTATCTTGGTAAGCTAGTCCTATGCTGCATGCCCAAATCAACATTTGTGTATTTTCCAACTCGATTGTGTTTTAAGTAATGTTCTTCTTACAAGCGCTTTCACCCACCAATTTATGAACTTTAGAACCTGCTACTTGAAAACAGTAAGCCAAGCTAAAGGGGTCCTAATAATTTTTCCCAATGTCTATGGCTTTACAACGCTCATTCTTTTCCCTCGCCTTCAAACATTGATACCCCCTGTGGGGCGGTGTTTAGAATAGTTCCACAGCAACCCCTGCATGTCGTGAGAGGCGACTAAAAGGGGAGGCTTCTGTGCAGGACAAACCTATCCTATATCTTTCCTTTCACCTGTTTTTCTTCTTCCTTCTGTTTCTCTCTCCTGTTTTCTTTTACCTTCCCATCCTCTTCCTTCTTCTCCCTTTCCTTTATTTTTCCTTCCTAATTCTCCTTCCCTTTTCCTTTTCTCACTTCTTTCCTTTCTTCTTTTGCTTTTCAGTTCTGTGCAGAAGCTCTTAGGCTCCTTTGTTGACAACTTTGGCAACTCGTACGGCTTTCCTCGGACATTAATTGGATACCACTGCACTTGAGATCCGTCATGAAAGTGCACCGGTTGGAATATCTTGGAAGCTGTCCGGCCCTGTTATGGAAAATATCCAGGAAGTGGTGAGGCCTCAGCCCTGCTTCCTGCTAATGTCTTGAATAGTTGAAAGTGAAGGCCTAAAACGTGTCAGCCCATTTATCCTCAAAAGAGTGATACATAGAACAGCAAAATTTGATATCTTGATAAGAAAACTGCATAATGGCACCATTATGATTTAGACCACGACTGACAAGCAGTCTTCTAATGTAAGGACAATTAGTGAAATACCAGTAAATAATACTGCTCATATACAGGTGGAGGTGGAATCAGACAGGTTTCTCAATGTCTGCAAAGGAGTGGTCACTTGCTATGACCTCGGTTGCATAAACATTGAGGAGATATGTGAGGAGCTTTCCTCTCAGAATGTCACCGAGGTCTACCATATTATTACCAAAAAGAACAGACAAGAGAAAAAGACGGATACGTATATCCTCACCTTTGTGACTCCTACCCTCCCAAAGGAGGTCCGAGCAGGTTTTCATGTGCTCAGGGTTCAGCTGTATGTCCCGAACCCTTGGAGCTGTTTACAGTGCTAGGAATTTGGGCATATGAAGCTGCGATGCCGTGGTAAGCCGACCCTTGCAGATTGTGGACACAAGGCTCACAATACACTGTGTTAACTGCAAAGGTTTGCACTCTGGTTCATGGTCTCGGTCCGGTCCAGAATCGAAGGTGGAGAAAAAAGTCCTGGAGATACAAACTGAAAATAAGCTCTTATGCACCCAGGCATGTCAAGAATATGTATCTAGCCAAGCTCTGGTATTTCAGACCTCTTACAGCCAGATTATTAGTCTTGTACTAACTGCCGTTGCATGGCTAACATTTCTGAGACCTCTTCATGACCTGTGGCACTGATCTCTGCTCGAGACAAAAATAGTCATATCATGCCAGCTATGGTGGCGACGAGATTTGTACGAGAGGCAACCCCTTCAGAGAGGTCGTTTCCATCACCCCTACCCCCTAGGAGTCATCCTCGGCGCCCTCCCCCGAGTCCGCGGGGAACCATACTGCGGGCATCTGTTTTTGGTTTGTCCACTCTAGTCTCTGGATCTCCGGGGATTGGAGGCGGTGGTGGAACAGGTGAGGCCACAAAGGTGAGTCCCACTGGTGCTCTGAGGAAAACCCAGCGAGGGACCGGCCATACTAGTTGTATCAAAAAGTGTTGAAGACTGTAACAAAGCTTTCACGCAAAGATTAAAAGACCCAGTCTTCTGGAGAAACAAAAGGTCCAGATGAGACTTGGAAAGGCAAGAGGGAATAAAAAGGCCCTAAAGCAGTTTTTATTTCCAAGAGATAGTGTCATGGTTTGTTTGGATAATTAAATCTTATATTCATAAATTATGTCACTACAAAACGGAACTATAGGGGTTTCTATGTTTGAGTAGAGGAAATTAAACTACTGATTTCTTCCCTTCATCCTTCCATTCTGTGTTTGCAGGAGACCCACTTCCGCCCCAATAGTTCGTGGGTACGATGTATATCAGCTTAGCGGAGGTGTGGCCATACTCGCACGTAGCAATATATATATTTTAGATAGATTTACTATTGTAAATTTGATACAAAATATGAATAACACACATAAACAAGGCCCAATTAATTTGTTTTATGTCCTAAAGGAAATAAAGTGAGATATAGCTCTAAACCTCAATGTTTGACAGATATGTATTAATGGTCTCTTGTCTATTCTAGGAGTAAATATAAATTGAGCAAAAAGGATTAGAGGCCTAGCTGGCATGAGGTGGAAAATACAAGCTCAAAAGACTGACAGCAGTAATTTTAATTATACACCTCTAAATAATTTCAGAAGACAATGTTAATGTTGATGATATAGATCTTTGACAACATTTCATCTTCATTATCACAGCTTTACAGTACTGTAATAATGCTAATTTGAGTGATTTTACTGTAAATAAAAAAAATATTATTTTAAAATGTTTTATTTTTGGGGATCGGAAACCAATCGTAACTTTTCACACAAATGAATGATGATGATGATGATGATGATGATGATGATGATAATGTCAATAATAATAATAATGGAAATTGGTTTTATTTGATTTTTTAATTTATTACCTTATTTTATTATTTTAAAACTTAAGTACACCTGTTCAATCACATTTATATTGCTCATTTAAAGGAGATACTGATTAATCAAGGAATCTTATTGAAAACGTTAACTATCAGAACAGGGTGAACTTAAATCTTATTTTTTCCACTAAGTGTTCAGTGTGAATACCATTTTTATATAATTGTATAATTTATTTTAATAATATATACACTTGCTTTGGTGATAAACATTTTATATCATTATGTATCTTTGCAATAAATTTTGTTTTGAAGGTATGGTTATGAAGTGCTGCTGCAAAACTCTACATTTTGCCTGGTCCCTCGAGGTCGTCGGTTAGGCTCTTTCAGGTTCCTGGAAGCATTGCAAGCTGGTTGTATCCCTGTGCTTTTGTCCAATGGGTGGGCACTTCCGTTTGCTCAAGTAATTGATTGGAAAAAGGCTGTTATATGGGCAGATGAACGCTTATTACTTCAGGTGACATTAGTCTTCTCAACAAGACACTTGTATTTTATATATATCTTTCACTCATACTTATGAGTAAAATATTTTCAATTTAATTTTAAAAGGATTTTTAAAAACATGTGATCTAACCTTAGATACGAGAAATACACCCTATAATTTTAAGTTAGATTGATTAAATACATAATATGCATGCTCCATTGATTTCACATGATCTCATATCACTTAAGAGTAATTTTAGTAATTTTAATGTTAATGTTATTCACAATACATTTTAAAGCCTAAATAAGGTATAACATGTAGTAATTTAACTAAATATAGGCCTATTAATGATTTATTTTTCTGTATGCCTACATATAAAAATAATGTCCGTTGGGTTTGATTAAACATGTAATATTAGTGTATGAAGAAAGAAGTGAAAGTAAAAGTAAATACAAATATAAAGAATATGTATTCGGACTGGGGATATTCCTACAGTTAGCTTTCCCAGCCTCTCCTCTCCAGGTGAAGCTTTTTGCACTTTCTTTAAGCTCATCTTAATTGGTCATAGGGAGGATAGTTCTAAGTTGCAATTTTCACAGTACTGGCCCTTTTCCCTCTTCGCTTATGTTTCATTTAAAGATGTCACAATTCCGGTTTATCTTGATTTTAACTCTTAGGTCTAGATTAAATTCTGGTTCTCGATCCCTCAACATTTACAATTTCATTCATTTTTTTATGCATCCAACCTCACTTTAAAAATATGTCATCTATAATGTACTGCTCTATTTGTGAAAAACAACAAAAAATTGTGAATAATGGAAATCAAAAAGAGGATATCTTTTGATCCACACAAGATCACTAAAACTCAAAAGTCATATTTAGTATATTTACTATTTTTTGGCATTGAAATAGAACTAATAGCAAACTAAATACACTAACATTTGACACACTTATTGTTGAGATCTATTCATGTATGTGTGGCAAACCTGTCTCTGGTTCCAAAACAGCTGATGAAGTGTCAAACCCTGATGAATAAATAGTCTTATGTCTGGATTGAAAATATGTCTGATTGATTGTTGTGTTTTGGGTGTAACACATATATGTTCACAGTTGTGTTAAAGCATTAACAAACTTCTAATGTGCACTTTGCATCAGGCTATGGGCCCAGGAAATTGTGTTCTAGTTTGAGAGTTTGTGGAACTGGTTTGCTCAAAATTCAAACATGTTGGCGTCTGTGATAGTGGTTAGTGAAATAATTTGTTTTTTCTCTAGTTCTTTAATCACAAAGCTTAGCTCAAATATTAAAAATGAGTTCTTCGAGCAACCTAGCTATGATAGGAAAGCTTTTTGGTAGAGAAAATTATTCCAGTTGGAAACTCGCTATGTTTGCCCTACTGAAACTCGATGATGTATGGGAAGTAATTGAGCTTGAAGGAGCAACAGTTCAAGAAAGAAAAAAGAGGATAATACTCTTTCGAAGATAGTTTTGTCAGTTGACCCTGTAAATTATTCACATTTTGAGGCTTCAAAGACTGCTGCAGAAGCGTGGACTGCTCTCGAAAGAGCATTTGAAGACTAGACTAACACATCGAGTTGGTTTGCTAAGGACCCTTGTAACAATGCAACTAGCAAAATGCAAGTCGATTGACACATATTGTGACCAAATTATTTCAACATCCCATAAATTAAATACCCACCTCGGTGGCGTAGTTGGCTAACGCACTAGTCATGTTGAGCTCGGCTGCTGAGGATGAGGAGATTGAGGTTCGAATCTCGGTTGGGTGAACTTTTTTTTTTTCCTAAATGGTTTTCCACTCTCCCTCCACGCAAATTCGGGTTCACTTCCTCTAATTCAACCTTCCTAATTCCTAATCCATTAGCGTAATTAGTACTTAAAGCTTATAACCCGAACAGGTAGTAAGACGCGGTGCTAAATAATAATAATAATAACATAAATTAAATGAAATGGGATTTGAAATTAAAGATAAATGGGTCGGGACTTTATTGCTCGCGGGTCCTCCTGATTATTACCCTACCATGATACTGGGCCTCAAAAGTTCGGGGATCAAAATCACTGCTGATTCAGTTGAAGTAAAACTTTTACAGGAAGTTAAGTGCAAGGTAGTTCTGAAACCCCTGATAATGAATTGGCACTTTATGCTTTTAAATCTCACCATAAGAAGAATAATGGTTTCCCAAAATGTAATCAGACAAATCATTTTGCTAAGTTTTGCCGTTACCAAAAGAAATAAAAATGACAATTCAGAAAATAGGAGGATGGATAAAGACTCGAAGTCAAACAGGCCTTCTTGGCATATTATTCTAGCAAAAACGGTCCAGTGAAATATAAATCAGCATGGTATTTAGATTTGGGTGCATCTGCCTATATCACTACTTTTAAAAATTGCCTAGGTAATTTCATTGTTAAAAAATGCCGAAATTATTGTCCATAAAGTTCATTTTTCTACCTTTTATAAAAATGGTGGGCGTATCCTTAATAAAGATGACAGAATTGTTGCCTCAGCAAATTCGGAAAATGGTATATATAGACTGAATTCCATTGATGAAGCAAAAAAGTCAGTTTCTTTTGGTGCTAAAATTGAGATTTTGTTTGGCACCGTTGGGGAAGGCGGAAGCTTAATTGGTATGTCAACAGGCATGGACAGTGAATTTGTGATTGATAGTCCTTGTGAATTAGGGTAAACAGACTATACTACCCTTTAAGCAAAGCACAAGACATAGCAATGATGTCTTGGAGTTCGTACATTCTGACCTGTGTGGGCCAATGAAAACTCCCTCTATCATTGGAAGCAAGTATTTTTGACATTTGTTGACAATCATTCCCCAAAAAAAGTTTGTGTATTTTATAAAGGAAAAATCACAAATGGCTAATTTCAAAGCGCTTGTAGAAAATCAAACTTCGCTCCAATAATGGGAAAGTATATGTTGGTAAAGAGTTTGAGAACAAACTTCATTCGGTTGGGATTATTCAGCATACACCAGAACAAAATGGCGTCGCCGAACGGACTGACTGAACACTTGTTAAAAAGGAGAGAACTATTTTGTTTGATGCTAGTCCCCCAAAGCGTTTTTGGGCTGAGGCTGTGGCTGTGCCAACTTACCTAGCCAACAGGTCCCCAGAAAAAATAATCGGTGACAAAACTCTTCATGAAGTGTGGAGTGGTGAAGTTCCTGATCCATCCCATCTCAAGATTTTCGGGTGTGAAGCCATGGCCCATGTCCCAAAAGTTCTTCCAAAGAAATGAGACCCTAAATCTCAAAAATTAACTTTTGTGGGCTATTGTGGAAATACCAAAGACTTTCCTGATTAACCCAAAAAATGGTAAAATCACTATTAGTAGGGATGTAATTTTCTTAGAAACACTATCTATAGAAAAACAGGATGAAGTCATTCTTAAGTACAAGGCCAGTTCATCTTCACCTGCTCTGGTGACTGAAAAATATTCTGACAAATAACATTTAATGGTCAAGAACAAGAAGAGACTGACACAGAGTCAATATTCGAAGAAACATCGATTTCAGTACCTGTAGAAAGCACCCCCCGAGATATAGTACACGCCCACCAAAACTAAAGAAATGGCCAGACTATGTAACCTACTTAGTTGAGGAGGTAAAATAAATAGCTTTCCCTGATGTGGAATCTAAGCTAATGACAGTCATTGAGGCACTTTCATGTGCTCTCATGTGCCGAGTCTGAAAAATGGAAGGAAGCCATGAAGAAAGAAATGGACTCCCTCATCCAAAATAATACCTATGAGGTTGTCGATTACTCTAGAAAGAAAAGCTCACAAACAAAATAGGTATTTAAAATTAAAGGTGGGTGAAACCTCAAAGTTGCAAAAATTTAAAGCTTGACTTGAAGTAAAAGGCTGTGCTCAGACAGCCGGTCTAGGTTATCAGAAGACATACTCCCCTCTCATAAGATAGATATCTCCTCTCCCCTCCCTGGCAGTGAAAGAAGATTTAAAAATAGACCACATGGATCCACAACCGCATATTTTACGACGACCGGGGGGAAGAAATTCATGTGAAGCCACCTCCAGAAATGATTGATGGACAACAGGAAAAATTGTGGCGTTTGAAAAAGTATATTTATGGTTTAAAACAGTCAGGAAAATGCTGGAATAAGACGCTTCATAAAGTGCTCACAGATTTTGGTCTAAAACAATACGAAGCAGATCCTCGTATTTATTTTCGCAAAGACAAGGATGGAGTTATCATTGTTGCTGTTTATGTGGAGAATTTTTTGATTTCTTACAATAAAAAAGGCTAAAGATCTAATAAAGAAGAAATTGATCTCAAAATTTGATATGAAGGATCTCTGTCAGGCTAGTCATTGTCTTGGTATGAGAATTTCAAGAGATACTAAAAACGGCAAGCTGTGGCTTTATCAGAAAGGGTATCTGGAAACAGTCGTGGAGAAATTTCGAATGATGGACTCAAACCCAGTTTTGACTTTTCTGGAAACATCAACAAAGAAAGAAGATTCTCAGCCTAAACCACAACCCCATATCCCATGTGAAGAATTGCCATTGGAAGCTTGCTGTACACCTCTCAGATCACCAGACCAGACATTGCTTTTAGCGCGAGCTTGTTGGGTAGTTTCAACAAGAACTATTCTGTTGTTCACTGGGATGCTCTCAAGCGTGTGTTGAGGTCTATTAAAGGTACCTTAAATTACAAGTTGGGGCTTAGCAAGAATGGAAATTGTGATCTTAAGGGTTTAGTGATTTTGACTGGGGAAATAAGGTTTGATGATCGGTATTCAATCTCTGGTTCATGCTTCAAATTAACACATTTTCACTTGGCTTATCTAAAAAACTTGAGCTAATTTTCACATATTTACCTCTATTAACATTTGAAATTTTCCCATTGAATAAGTTTTCAATGTATAAAAATGGAAAAAATTACACTTATAAAATAAACATTGACGGTTTAGAAAAAAAAAATCATAAATCATTTGACTTCAGATATTTAAAAAAAAATATAAAAAAATTGAAATTTGAAAACTAGAAAACTTGAATTAAAATTTATCATTCATGGTTAAAAAAAACTTGTTCTTATGTCTTCTTTTTTCATCATTCATCCTGCAAGAAAGAGCATTTATTTCTATAAAATTTGATATAAGTTTGGTGTTTGTAGGTTCATCTGATTCTAAACTATATGATGACCCTTTGTAAAATAATGTATACGAGACAGTACTTACAATTCTGAAGTCAGCACCTGTGTTTGGGAAAACACTCTTAATGAAGTTGTAAGATTAGAGTCACTCTCACGGTCGATACTGTCTAAATAATCTAATATATCAGAGTCATTTTGCCTAGAACTTGGACCAGCCATTGCCGAGATAGAAATCAAATCAAACTATTGTCCTAACATTTAGGCCCAGATAACTTTCAATAAAAATAACTATGGAAAAAAATAAGCACAAAATAATGAATAAACTTTAGAATGAAAATAAAATATCAACTGCAAAACACATGATACACATTAAATAAAGAGAAACACGGAAGCCCGAAACGTAATCGCGCCACAATGTAAACATTTGAGAATAACAAACTTCATTTGTTAAAAATAAAATATTTTTATAAACATTACAGTGCCTTCATATTTATGATACAGTCCTTGTGGTGACATCTAGTAATAATATATATAACTAAAAGACTAGATTTGGCTGGCACCGATGGATCGGCCGTGTGAGTGACTTAGCTAATACTTGGCGCGCCTATAGATTGGCACGCTGAGCGTTTAAGGGTTAATCTCGTGGTATGGCAAAAAACCATAGCTTTGTCATCTACTGAAGCAGAATACATGCCCCTGTCATTTACCATACAGGAAGCCTTATGGCTTCAGAAATTAATTAATGAGTTGGATTATAGAGTGGATAAGGAACTTATAAACATATTTTGTGATAATATGGGGGCCATCAGTATTGGAAAAAAAGTCTATAATAAGTCAAAAGTCTAAACACATTGATTTGAAGTACCATTTCACAAGGGAACACATTGCAAATGATAATGCCATTGATTTGAAGTACCATTTCACAAGGGAACACATTGCAAATGATAATGACATTGATTTGAAGTACCATTTCATAAGGGAACACATTGCAAATGATAATGACATTGATTTGAAGTACCATTTCATAAGGGAACACATTGCAAATGATGATGATGTTGTTGAAAACCTACCATCAGATAATATGCCTGTGGATGTACTAGCAAACCATTGCCTAAAGCGGCTCACATAAAGTGTGAACAGAATTTTGACCTTGTAAGAATTGAATGATGTGCTTAGTCATATTATTGTATAATGTATCAGCTTCTAAATCTAGATGGCAGAGGATATCTATTCCAGGTGGAGTGTTGAGATATCTATCCATCTTGTGTATGTGTAGCAAACTTGTCTCTGGTCCCATAGCTGCTAGTGAAGTGTCAATCCCTCATGTATATAGTCTATATATCCGGATTGAAAATATGTCTGATTGTTGTGCTTTGGGCGAAACAAACTCCTAATGTGCACTTTACATCACACCTAATTTTCAAAGTTTTCCTTTTGGTTTCATTGCCATAATTTCATTTACTGGGATTTTAGAGCTAGGATTGATTCTCAATTATTTCAAGAACTTAGGAATTGAGTTTGACTTCCTAGCTTGAATTGGTTAATAAACAGTACTGGCACTAGGGCAGTCAAATAAAACAAAATATCAATGTTAAAGGGATGGAAGTAATTTACTAAGTAATTTTAAAATATACCTATTAATCTTTTCACATGATATACTCATGCTTTATAAAATTACACATGAAAAACAAATCTCTTTAAAATTGAGGCTTTACATTTATTACAAAGTATATTATTGGCGTATTTTAATATACTGAACAGGTATTCAAATAACCTTGGTTAAGTGTGGCATGAAAACTTGAGTTTACCGAGTACTGGGCACCAGATTGATTGAGCTGAGATACTTGTCTTAGGATCGTAATTAATTCCCAGAGATGCCAAGGTTCAGGTTTTCAGTATTCTCAATAGATTTTGTGTATAGATTACAAATGTACCCTTAATTTACCTTAAAAGGTAGCAAGCTTACCTTTCATGTCTCAGATAAAGTGAACCATTTAGAATAAGGCCATAGTGGAACTTGTCAAGGTAAGACTAAACTTTCATCATACAGTGTGTGCCCCCATTATCATATTTCTATAATCTTCTAATGATATAATTTGATAAGATCTAAAAATAAATATAGTAAAAATAGCATCATACTAACCTTGTTTAAGATGAGTAATTTTTTCAAACTATATCATTGCTCAATATATTTACTAAATGCATACAGTAAAACAGAACATGTAGTTTGGGTCCCACCCTTATATTCTTCATTGTTACTTCTTTCTCATGCTTTTATCCGCTAGTAGCATATCCTTTTGATTTGAAGTTTTATGGATTTATTTATTTTAATAGTGTGTTTCTTTTGTGGTGGCTAGTGTGAATATTTTTAAAAACTATTAGTGTATGTTTTAGCTAATGTTGTGTAAAACCCTCTCTAGGGCCTATTTGTAAGTTGAATTTTTATGGTGCTAATATCATTATTTTCTTGAACTCAAATTGTCCGCCAAGCAAAATATTAAAACAAATGCTATCAAATATATCATGATTATATCTAGAATTTGCCATGTTTTATTTTCATTATTGATTACTGATACGTTTTCTCATAGGTTGGCCTTTGTTCATTATTTAAGCCAAATGTTTATATAAAATGAATGGTAGGTTACATTAGCTATTTTAAAGCTATAATTAACTATTATTATGGTAACTCATTAATTAGCATGCCCACCCCATGTTGAATATTTTTGGGCTAATAGTTGAGAGACAGATTTTTCAGTATATATACTTTTATTTTAAAGCAAATCGTGCATGTGATAAATTTGTCGTAGGCCGAATTTATTTCTCAACGGGAAAAATGATAAAATGACCCCATCCTAGAACCCCTTCCCCCTCAAAATTACTGAAATATACCTGCATTGGATCTTTGTGGAGGTCAGACCTATGTTTCTCTTGAGCTCAAATTATTACCATGTATTTTAAACCTGTACCCGAGTCATTTTTACACAAAACTACCAATTTTTTCCCCTAGTTTAGAAATTCCTAAGAATATTCCGTATCTTTCTAACTTAATTGTGTGAGTCAGTAAGGGACTGCTGGTTGTCGAGGGGAGGGGAGGGTTGGTGTTGGTTGTACACACCAATCATTGATTTACCTTAAAGGCTATACACGAGTTTCTTGTGACTGAAAGCTGAAAACTGTGAACACAAACAGATTACCGAGCACTACACAAAAACGATTACAAACAAGTAAACCGTCAGAGAATCGTGAGCTTGTTTACATATCACGTGGGAGACCTGGGTTCACACCCCAGATGGGTACACTAAAGTCATTTTCCACATATCATTCTGAATGCTATTATTATTATTAGCACCGCGTCTTACTACCCGTTCGGGTTATACGCACTTACGCTAATGTGTAATGGTAGGGTGATTGTGAGATGAAATGAAGGACCAACAGTTTAACGTGGAATCCGAACCACGGTGGAGGCCTGGCATTCCTCACATTCACAAGATGTCTTGTCAGAGGTGAAGGAAGGGTTTGGTAATCAGATAAATCTGTGCCGGGACCGAGGATTGAACCCCGGCCGCCAGCATAGAAGTCCGCTGAATGCTATTACTGTAGAGATTAAATTAGTAGAGATTAAATAAATCCGCATTTTTCTAGATGAACATATAACAATACAGTAGGCCTAACTATATTAATTTGTTAATTGAAGATTAGAGATATATATTAGTAAAAACTGTATTTATAAATGATTTATAGGTTTACTTATTACCTGCCCACGGAATAACATCAAGCTCATCTTGTATAGTTTGCTGGTAATGGGGAGGTTGAGGTTCGAGTCTCGACTGAGTTTACTAAGGGAGTTTATTCAATAGTGGTTCCCGAACATTGGGAAGACCTAGATACAGATGGGAGCATGACATCAGAATGGACCTGAAAGTGATAGGATTTAGTGAGGTGGACTGGATAGAACAAGCTCAGGATAGGGATACTTGGCATACTTTGAGTAGGTGAATAAATTGGGCTCAATATAAATATATAATATAAATTAAAGAGCAATACTCTCCTATATCCATCGATTCAAATTAAAAAATGGGTTTTTACTCGTATATTATACTGCATAGCTGGTGTATCCGCTCTTCGCACGGGGGATCTGTAAAATAGGCCTAGCTTTGTTATTTTTATCCCTATATATAAATGAGAGAGCCCTCACTCACCCCTCACTCATCACTAATTCTCACACTTCCCGAATAGATAGAAGGCTAAAATATGGCATGGTTGTAACTCAGAGACTACTTAGAATAACTACGTAAATTTCAAAATGGGAATCCGGGAATTATGAGTGCATTGGGGTGTCTATTTATGTATTAAAAACGTTTATGGTAAGGTAGAAAATGGAAATTTGGTACTCGGATAGGGGGTTACTATTCTGGATAATAAAACCATTCTTAACATATGAAGTTTCAAGTTCAGGGTTGGTGAACTTGAAGTGGTTGTGTAAAAAGTTTAGAAACTGATAGAAACAACTACTTACAATGGTGGTAAAAACTTAAACTAGGCAGGAGGTTAAAGGGACCACTCCCTATAACCAAAAAGGTTTTATCATTTCAAATTTTTAAAAGAGACACTATGGAATTGGGGTCTGGGGATGCATCTTCTCTATATAAAAAAAGCAAAATCCTTCACTCACCTACTCACTTATCACTAATTTTCCCACTTTTTGAATAGATAGAAGGCCAAAATGTGGCATAGTTGTACACCATAGGTTACTTAAAAATACCACTTAAAAACAATCTGGAATTTCAAAATGGGGCATGAGGAAATGGGGGGATTATAATAGATAAAAAGCTTCAATTGGGGTGTGAAATTGAAATTCGGCAAGAAACTAGATGGAACACTCTAGAGAACCCAGTAATTTCGATAATTTTAAATTTATAAGGAGGAGTTGGTTAAATGAAGGAAGGGGGTTAAATATTTCAAAATTAATATAAACAACCTCTATTTGTGGTATAAAACAGAAATGTGGCAAGCAGGTCTGGTATACAATACAACTAACCATGTTTTAAATATAAGAAATGTTAAAATGGAAATCCAGCTGTTCAAAGAATGGTTCATTTCAGCTAGCTTTATATAAAATTAACCACAGAGAAGGCAACCAAATCTTAAATTATGTTTGAATATAAATCATTTATTGTTTCAAATTGCGTTACAAAACTTTAAAAGTAGGTTGACTAATAACACAATGTCAAAATAGAGATATGATCTAAAAATGTGTCAAAAGCTGAAATTTATTTTAAAGATGAACTTGTCCATACATAATATTTTGAACTATCACTTAAAGAAAGAGGAGGGACAGAGTATTAATAATTGGTTGTTAAAAGATTTAAAGTAAATTAAAGTTACATAGTACTGTAACAGTTTACAGTTTAGAAAAATAATACTAATTAATTTTCAACGTTTCTGGCCTAATTCGATTGGCTATTTTGAATCCACCATACTCAATTTTTGTTCTTTGAACGTTCCATTTCATCAATCTCCAATTAAAAATTAAAAATATTTAAGAATTAATGGGGTTATTGGAGTAATCTCACTACATTCTGGGCATTTGTAGTTTTTCACTTTTCCTAAAACAATAATGATTCAGGCATGATTGACTAACACACGGACAGAAAATATTTGAATCATATATTGTATTAGTAGGATTTACGCTTACTAGGTATCTTGGTTTTGGAGGTACTGTACACACCTATTTTAAAACAATGTTATAAGTTTATTAATTTATACATTGGATTTATAAAATTGTAGTAAATCATTGAAGTCACTGATACAATTATAAATAAAAAATTTACAGTAAAAACATATCATTTAATCACCGGAGATTGGAATATAAGCCTGGCCAAAACTGATGTTACATCTCACATCTATAAATATAAGATTATATTGATTGTTACATTTTCTATTTTATCGTCTACTAATTACTATTCATAAATTGACAAACTTTTAGACTGTTCAATCTTCTCAGCCTTTTGCCTGTAATAGGTCTACAGCCAACGCACCCGCTAATTGGACTCGCATTTACGCAATTAAGTAATTCTGTCTATCACACTAACACAGGCAAACACAATCGAATGTCGGAATTGAACCTTGTCCATCGCTTGTGAGTGCTTAGTTACGATTGTTTGTGCTCAGCCAATCAAAAACAAATGAGCAGACCACTATAATCAGATAAAATTAGTACATAGTTAAATAATCTAGGATAACATTTTATTTTCTTGGCATAGTAGAATACATTACCTTTAAAATTAACTAATAAAAACAATAATTTACTATTTCATAATGTTTATTTATCTCAGGTGATGTATGATTGAAAACTTTAATATATGGCTTTAATTATGTAGTCATAATCTATGGTTGTGTATGTCTGCTCTTTGCCTTTTATATACTCTTATTGTGTGGCACTTAAGTTTTTAAATGGAATTCATGGATAGTTTCATAGAATGGGTGCTAGGTGAAATTTAGGCACAATAATAATTTAATATCGTTTTCAAAATATTAATACAGGCTGGTTATGATTCTCATAAAATGTATCAGAAACAAGAGAATCCCAAATAAATGTTGATTTTAATTTAACATAAAGTTATGTTCTTTTCAAAAAAAGAGTGGGTTATGTTTTTAGGTAGTTGTAAGAGATTACATTACATTTAATACTCAATACCCAGGAAATAAGAGCGACTTTTTTTGTACTCTGTACTAATACTAATATATTACTATTTATAATAATAATAGTAATAATAAATAAAACAAAACAATGATCTACAAATTTACAATAAAAAACTGTTTATTTATTTGATGTATCTATTTATTTTATTTATCTATCTATTGGTAATCATTTCAATGATTCTATTGGCATAGTCTGTTATATTTATTATTTTCTTCCTTGGTTAACTTGTCTTAATTCCCATTGGTGGAAATGACGTCTCATAACTTTTCATTGTAGAACATCTATTGTGAATTTAAGAGGAACACAATTACGAGTAAGCTTGCGATTGTATGGTTACGAGTTCGACAAGCGGGTGTGGTGTTTGTAGATGAGCCATAAGGGGACTCTGAAATAAAGTTAAACATAAACATTTCAGTTATGAACCAAATCTGAACAAAGAATAATTTTTTTAGAACAATCTGGAACAAATTTGGTACTATCAAACATATTTTAAAACTAAGTATTTTTAATAGCTGGGGAGCAAGCTGGCCGGTGGTGGAGGACTGATACTCAATTTATGTTTTTAACGGTGTTTACTTTGGTCGGGTGGAAGGTGGGGGTAGATACAGGAAGCAGTTTGGGAGGATGGGGAAGAACTTCTACTTGGAGGAGGGAGTGCGAAATATCTACAAACAATTTTCAAATTTAACTTTCAAAAAGAATTAACGTCTTAAGGTCATTCTGGATGTCGGATCCACTCAGNGAGGATGGTTTCATAGACACTAGCAAAAAGCTAAGAAGTGCCGGAGCAGTGAAGGATATGTAGTAGCGTTATACTTTAAAGAGTTAAATTTGGTATCACCGTTGATGTACTATTTTTAAGGTACACCGTTATTGCTATTTGCACTGTAAAGTTTAGTCAGGAAATGAATAATAAAAGTGGGGTAAATGATTAACTCCTGATTTATGTCGCACTGGTTCACGAAGACTAGATGTACCAGGCTGGGGTGATAAAACTGGAACAAACTCTATAGTCATGACGCTATTTGCCTCAATGACTTCTCTAAAACAAAAATATCTTAAAATAAAATACGTTATCTTTAATACAAGATTGATAGTGTTAATCAAATTTAGGATATTCCATATGTATATATATATATAATATATACTAAAAATAGTGACTTTCCAGCTAGCTTCTTTTTTTATCTAGTGACCGTATTTAGCAAATTTATTCCTCTTGCAGATACAATGGAGGGTTTTTGTCCATATTAAAAAAAACTAAAAGATTTCTGGTAAGGTTTGAAAGTTCACGAACAACCTACTACTCGAAAGCTAAAATAAGAAATCACTAAATGGTGGAATGATCTGACCAGACGAGCTTCCTTGCCCTTCTAAGAAAAGAACTACTGCAACAAGAGATGGTTGTTTACATGACGGTGTCCACAGCCATCACAAGTTCAAGCTGTGAAAGAAAATAGTGTACCCCTTTTTCTTGTTACCACTGGGTACATTTCCCCGATACCCCAATTACCGATGCGTCAGTGCCAAAAACGTTCCTGTCCCTATATTCTTTATCCTCTGGGAACGTCTCACTCGTTAATCAAACAAAGATAAACAACGCCATTCTGTTGTAAAGTTACTTTATTTCTATTCGCTCGAGGTCAGATACACTCGGTTCCACTTAACAGATACCTCCATCTAACACTATCTCGAACAGTCTTTTATTTCACATTTTTACGTCTGTTCCGTTCTTCAACTTTGACTTCACTGACCTATATTCTTCTGCCTGGCCTCTCCTCAGAGTGAGTGCCGTGCCGTCTAGTGGCACACCTTCCAATCAAACCTCACGGTGTGATGCAGCTGGCACACACTCCCCTCCCTTTTACAAAGAAAATCTTCAATATACAATCAAAAGGCAAATATCACAAAATACACTTAATTCCTTATAAATACATAGAATTGAAAATCGAACAGAAAACACAAAGTATATCTCAGGTGATCTCCTGAATACACAAAACTATAATCGTAAATACAAATGAAAACTTAGACTGAACCTTAAAATTAATTACAACTCTGACCCGTTTCATCCAAACACGTCAACGGACCAACGTAAACAAAACAAGTCAAAATATATCAAAATTCACCATTTATACAAATCGGCCGGGGGATCCCCTAGTCCGAGGAAACCTCTACCCCTACTTCCGATTCTACTGGTCCATGGTACGGTTTCAATTGGCTGACGTGAGCTTTCCGTGCGAGTCGACCTGACTCTAGCTCCTTTAATTGCAACGTAACAGGTGTCAAGAACCGTTCAATAATAGCCGGAGCGGACCACCTAAAGTCAAGTTTGGCGGTAACTCCTTCTCCCGCCACTCCCGCCTTGCTTATGTTATGCCTCTTCCAAACCACCCGGTCCCCCACTTTGTACGGAACTGGCTCCCTACCTTTGTTGTATCGTCGAGATACAGTCTCATGGGCCCTTTTTAGACGTTCCAGAGCCTCGGCCCAACGGCGTGCTGACGACTGGGCGGGCTTCTCCTCCCAGTCCTCCAGGAATATCTCCCACTGGAGATTGATTGGTTGTAATGGCTCATACCCAAGTAAGAGCTCAAATGGGGTTCTTCCATGGCTCGCATGTTCATCTGTGTTGAATGCGAGTTGTAGCCACGTCAAGTTCGTATCCCAATTTCTATGATTTGCGTGATGATACGCAATGAGCGCGTTTTTCAGGTTCCGGTGGAACCTTTCCGCTTGGATCCCTAAAGGCCCCCGACCGGAACTGACTCCCGTTGTCGGATACTATAGTACAAGGTAGCCCAAAATTACGGAAGATGTTTTCATCCAGTAGTTTGACTGCTGCCCCCGCCGTCGCTCTCCTAGCGGGCATCATCCAAACGTATTGGGTAAATCCGTTTATCACTGTCAAAATATACGTATATACTACTTTCGACCGGGGTAGAGGTCCAAAGAAATCAATAAACAATTTTTGCATTGGGAAGTTTGTTACTTCCGAGCAGGATGCACCGTATCTTGTCATCTGGGCTGGTTTGGCATGGGTACACGTCCCGCAACTCCTTACACGTTCTCTTATATCCTGGTTCATACGTTCCCAATAGAACATCTTTCTTATGCTCGCAAGAGTTTTCGCTATCCCCAAATGGCCTCCCAGGGGACATTCGTGGTAATACCTTATCATGACGGCGATATGTATTTAAGGAACAACGATCTTCCAACCCGCCTTTCCCGAGGGTTTAGTCAATAGAAGTCCTTTCTGCATTTTGAATTTAGCCATAGATTTTCCTTCCGAAAGATCCCTACAAACCTTTCCCAGAATGGGATCCTTTTTTTGTGCTAACCTAATGGACGAAAAGATCTCTGGCATTTGTCCCAATATTCCCAGACGAATCAGGTCCCATGTTTCTCCTCTAGTGGCTCCAATCTCATCTTCTTCAAACATCAGAGACAGGCCATCAGCAACGCAGTTATCCTTTCCCGGGATGTGGACTACCTCGAACCGTAGGGAGGTCAGCCTTGCTATCCATCTCCCAATTTTCCCTATCTGTCTGGGGTGATTTAGTAGCCATGACAGTGCTTGATTGTCACAATATAGTTCAAACTGATTATGTTCCAGATATGCTCGAAACTTGTCCATCCCGAACACTACGGCCAGAGCTTTCACTTCGTATGTAGGATAATTCTTCTCATGAATTTGTAATACCCTACTAACATAAGCTACCGGCTGCAATCCCCCTGCTTCTCTCTGGGCCAACACCGCTCCCAAGCCAGTTGACGATGCGTCGGTCTGTAATATGAACCCCTGTTGGAAATACACCATCTTCAAGACCGGTGCGTTTACAAGGTCCTCTTGAAGGCTACGGAAGGCTTCCTTGCCGGTTTCTGACCATCTGAGAGGGTTTCCAGTTTTTTTGAGCTCATACAGCACTCCTGCTTTCGACGAAAAGTTGGGGATAAACC
Organism: Timema californicum; assembly: GCA_902141385.1. Lineage (NCBI taxonomy): Eukaryota > Metazoa > Arthropoda > Insecta > Phasmatodea > Timematidae > Timema > Timema californicum. Next base: position 42,466 of record CABFOW010000631.1, read on the forward strand.
GTCCATAAAATCCTACCATTCCTAGGAACTGGGCTAATTTGCGTCCCGTTTTGGGTAAAGGAAACTCTCGAATCGCTCGAGTCCTCTATGGGCTAATAGACAACACTGTCGCCATACTGGTTTTAATACTTCACTCTGCACAGTGACAGGTCTTCCTGTACACTTTATTTGTATGTTATATTTGAAAGTAACCAATCACAATCTGTACAATCAGGACAATAGAAAGTTGTTTGTTTATGCTTAAACTCCCCTTTTCCCTTTCTGGAACATTTGCTCGGTAGAATGCTGCACACAGAACAGTTTGGCTGGTGTTTCTTGTCTTTAAACTGGGCAGAAAAATATCTTTCAGTCAATCTAGCATTCAGTGTCGTAGTAAAACGCCTACCACGTTTTGTTAGTGTGCGCCTTTCATATCCTTCCACCAAACCATCAACAACTTTATGTTTGTACTTTATGTGTGAAAGTTTTAGAGCTTGATTTGCCATATTATTGGCAATGCACCCATTCACTAAGGCAGCCTCAATTGCAAAGTGCCCAAGTACTTGGTACCACTTTTTAACCTAATGATCAAAGGGGGTAAGTTGAGCAAAGTTGATCTAATTTGTCACACAACCAATGTGCTGACTGTATGCGATTTGCATATTTGGTTTCATTACGTTTTTCTTCCCTGACTTGGAATTAACTTCAACTTCAGATACCCCAGCATTTCCTATAGTTGACAGCATGTTCACTTTACCTGTATCCTGCCATGTGGAAGATAACGTTTGCTTTTCTTTGTGAAACCAGACTTTAGGTAGATTCCCTTTCCTGGATTTGTCTGTCTTCATTGCTGGTGGATGCTCTTTTCTATTTGCACGAACTGTGCCACACGCCTCAGTTCCTATTTGCCTCAGGTCATCATACAAGTGTACACTGGAATAAAAATTGTCCATGTATATTATGTGACCTTTATTCTCATAACTAGTGAGCAGTGATTTCACTATTCTTTATGCTAGGCCTCCTTTGGAGATCGGTACATCACCTTTGCCTGTGTATACTTCAAACTTCAAAAGGAAACCTGTAAGGGAATCACAGAGAGACCACATTTTTTTACCCCATTTGGTAGAGGGTTTAGATGGCAGATATTGCTTGAAAGACAAGCGCCCTTTAAATTTCAGCATTGTTTCATCAATAGATAATTCCCTCTTTAGGGTGTAAATTTGCATATACGAGTCCTGAACAGAATTTAGAATAGGTCGTATTTTATAGAGTATGTCATTCCCATCTTATCCCTTTCTTGGCTGTGTGCTGCTGTTATTGAAATGCAAAAATGAACCAATAGCTTGATATCTGTCTCTACTGAACACACTACCAAAACCTGGGGTACGAGTAAGCCAAAAAGAATACTGGAAATATGAACCTAAGCTCTAACCATGCCCATGCCAATTTCAATTGCAAGAAATGCTTTTATGTCACCTTCTGTTACATCTACCCAGTTTTTATATCTGGACCTTGGGGACAGATTCACATTTTTGCCTAAGTATTCCTTTGCAAAAATATTTGTTTTATTTGCCACATGTAAAGAGATTGAATGAGGAAAAAACTTGTAAAAACATCCAGTTGGATTCAAGCCATCTTTACCAACTACACTATTTTGTCCTGTGCATGTAGGTATCCAATCTAGATTGACTAACTGTCCTTGTCCAACATCATTTATTTAATTCCACTGTCCACTAACATCAGCAAACTTATCTCCCAATACATCAATACCAGTTGGTTCATTTTCTTCACTGATGTCAATGTCATCCCACTCAGAATCAGAATTCAATATTACCTCAATAGCTTCACTGGACATTCTCTTTCTTCTGGAATTCATATTTTGAATAAAATATGTGCACTTTGTAGAACCAAAACATAAGCCTAGGAAAAATATAGGCCTAACTAGCAAACTAAATTTATTACAGGTTTGTCTTTATAATATCTAACATAAAGATCTCAAACACACGCTAATAGAATTTTACTATTGCCACAGAAATATTATTTTTATTACACTTCACATGTCACAAATTCATCAAACATAAATTAAATGTTACTAATACAGTAGAATAACCAGGTAGATATCACAAATACTAAATTATTAAATCCCTCAACAATTTTTCCCGCCACATAAATATTGCATGTGTGCTACAAGTAATTAAATGCGGAAGTAATGATTTAGCAGCTAGTAACTGACAGTTCTCAAAATTAAAAACCAGAAGTCAGAGGCACACGTGCATGCTAGTATGAAAAATTCAGCGTTATAAAACAATTGTGGCTATTTCCGACTGTCCCAGCAAAGGTAGATAAAGCTTACACGTCGTGGGGTAGAGTCGATTTCCGCAGTCAATGGCTATACTGCTGAGATCGGATATATTCGATTGATGCAGCAAAAGGGTTAACTTCATAATAATTGTTACTATCAAAACCTTTGAAATCTCTTTTGAGATGATACACTATCACATTGTATAACATAAATGGTCTGCAACAAACTCCAAAAACAACTCTGGTGTGGTGATAAACCCAAATATTGTCATGTTCGTCAATCCAGAGAAACTGCAGATAATCATGGCCACTTGAGCACAGGCTGATCTTAAGAAATGCCTTTCTGATATCAGACGCAACACCAATCTGATTGTCAGAAATGTGTGAGAATAGACGGTATCAGTTCTATGAGATTACTGCTCTTCACTAAACAATGCTTCAAAGAAATATAATTTTCAGTTTTTGCGAACGAATCCAATACTAACCTGACCTTGATTGGGTCACTATTCAGTTTGACAACATGTTGATGTGGTAGATAGTTTCCCTCCTTTTGTATCTCTTCCTCAGAGACCCCTTTAATCACACTTCCCCTAACCACTAACACAAAACTTGCTGGTATTCAATATAATAACTGTTTCTCTTTAGCTTCATAGTTAATGTACCAAGTCTCTTCGTGGCCATGTCCAAATCGCTAGGAAAAGGGGCTTTCCCATCTATCCATGGCATTTGGACCTAATTATGCCCATCAGAATTCACAGAAACACTATATAAGAAATTATCAACTGTACCCAACTCCGTTTCTTTCTTGGTCTTCTTCTCGCTTGGGTCTGTTATTCCTAGTGCGCCCAGGCTCCATAATTCACAGCTATCTGCATCTTTGCAAAATATTGCAGTAACTACCTGGTATTCTATTCGGAGACCTTGCCCATAATGGTCCAACCCTCCATGGTTACTAAACCCCACTGTAATACATGTTTCACCTTTAAAAATCTGGCCTGCAACATCATAACTTATGAACACTTCTATAGGACCTTCCTTTGTGTCATTAACAGCAATACCACAACACTTGAGTTCTGTCATCCATGGTCCTCCCCTAGCACAGGCCACATTATTACAAATGATAGGCTAATTGAGAGTTTTCAGGTTTTTTTTCGAGCATCTTACTACATGTTTGGGCTATACACCATAAAAATTGCATGTGTAATCAGTAAGGTTACTTAACTGGATGCGCTAACAAGTGGGAGCACTATTATATGTGTCAGCTCTGCTCTTGCCTGCAAAATGTTCTCAGTTCCCACTGGAAATATTCCATTTAATTGGCAGTAGTTTTACATATGTAGGACCCCTGTGATCCTGTATTGATAACATCGTGGGTACTACATCTGGAATTTTTCCCCCGCATTTATTAATCCAATGTATGTAAATATACCAAGGTTAGGTATTACATCATAGTTACTCTTTACTGAAACCTTATATTTATAGGGTTATCTTTCTGATAAATAATTTGTCTTTGCTCTTCCCTCCATTCTAGGGCTCATTAGATAAACATGCTGGCCGCTACACTTGTGATACCTTTACTCTATAATTCATGCTCGTATAGTCAAAACTTTAAAACTGGAAAAACAGCAATGCCTTTTACTAAATATTTCCATGTTTCTTGACAGTGAATACCCTGACACTCCCTCACAGTCTTCATTACAGTGATTCTTGCTATATAAAACACATATTAGAGTTGGAAACTTGTAATATTATATATAAGGTCCGTCCTACGGCAATTATGTCTTTATGTTCTATATTCACATCCACCCAAACCTCTTAGTTTAGATTTGCCACAGGGATATAGACTACCACACTCAATACTAATTTTGATTAATACTGGTAAATTAATATAGGATTAAGATTTATATTCAAGCAATATGACAATTAAGTGGTGAAATTTAAAAATATACATTGTGAATGTCTTTGACAAGCCAATATTATTCTTCCTCCACATATTAGTTCTTTTTAAGTGCGCTGTATTTTGTTGTATAGCTCATATATATTTGGTTTATATCACACCCCACCTTTTGTGTGATCTTCTGGAGCCCTTTGTAACCATGAAAATTCATCCAGGGATCAAGGAATTACCAAGTGCTGGGGAAAAGTCAAGGAATTTTCCAAAATTTACTGGAATTTTAAAATACCCCAAAGTTAAATTTTCAAGCACTTTCATTCACAACCTTTTCCTTTATCTCCCTCTCTTTCTCTCTCTCTTTCTTTCTCTCTCTCTCCCTCCCTCTCTCTCTCTCTCTCCCTCTCTCTCCCTCTCTCTTTCTTTCTCTCTCTCCCTCCCTCTCTATCTCTCTCTTTCTTTCTCTTTCTCCCTCTCTCTCTCTCTCTCTCTATATATATATATATATATAAAAAATCAGTTTATTGTTCCAGTGAACCAGGTAAAATTAGTGAGTTTCTTCCAGTTCTTTCTATCTATATACATTTCTTCATCATTTATGGCCTTCCATTCACCCCTCTTCTGGATGTGTTCCTTTACAGCGTCCACCCATATTCTTCTCGGTCTTCTCCCGACTACCTCCGCCGTCCACTTCCTCGCCACTCTTCCAATATCCATCTCTTCACATGCCTGAACCATTTCTTCCTTGATCTGGTGATTTTTTCACATAAGGGTTCTTTAATTTTAGTCTTGTGTTTGTATAACCTCATTTCTTATTTGGTTTTTCTTAGTCTTTTCTATCATAGTGTGGAGAAATCTCATTTTCGTGGATTGTATACGGCTTTCTTCTCTGTTGGATAACACACATTTTTCCAGGCTGTAAATGGCCATGGGGATGAAATAGCTGTTCTAGATGATCTCTTTGGAGTGCAGTAGCACCTTCGCATTCCATAGTAAATTTCACACTTGGTGGTAAAAATGTGACCCTTTTTAGATCTTGTTAGTTACTTCTGGGCGAGCGCTTGTGTCAGAGATATTATACTTCCCCAATATTAAAACTGTTTTACCTCCTCCAGCTTTACTCCATCCAGGAAGATGTAGTTTCCTTCTTTTGTCTACTGACCCCTATCACTACAATGATAATTTTTATATAAACATTTTTAAACTTTCTATTCCATTGTTCTAGTTTCTCCTTTCCCCAGATAACTGGATCGTCCATGAAAGCAAAATCTGTCAAATCATCTGAAGGGTTGTCCTTGTTCATTTTTTTTATGATTTCGTCCATGATAACAATGAACAAAAGAGGTGACAGTGCACTTCCTTGCTGGACTCCTCTGGTGGTGGTAAACCACTTTGAGTTTCCATCTGTATGCAACTCTGGCACTGTTTGTAAAGCATCTGCACTTTCCTGATAAGTTGTTTTGATACTTTGCGTTTTCTGAGGCAAACCCAGATCTCCTGGCGCATTACACTGCCATAGGCCTTTTTTATGTCAAGGAACACGAGAATGAGATCTTCTTCTGCTTCTCATCTTTTCTCCATCATCATTCTTATGGCGAAGATCAAATCAATTGTGAATCGGTTTCCTCAGAAACCATGTTGTTCTTCTTCCAGTTGTAGTTCAATAACACACACACACATATATATATGTGTATAAAATCATTATTTTAATATTGTGTTATATGGGTGGCTACTTCTATATTTATATATATTTTTCACATCCACTATGGTTTCCAGCCTGTAACGTGAGTCTTTTTTTATTCCAGCCATAAATTTTCCACTACCATCTTGCTAGTCCGGTTGTAACTTCATATGCCCTATAATCTAACTTAAGGTAGGGCACACAACATCCAGTCCCCAGCTGTTAATTTATCATTGTGAAAGGGTAAACCAACATTTCACCAATGATACATTTTTCAATCATGCCGGGAATCAAACCCGAGACTCTTAGCTCAGTAGACAGACATGCTACCAATTGACTGAGCTAAGGTGACAGATGCTACTCTATATTAACTACCACTAAATAGTTGATTCTTCAAAACTTAACATACTTGTGTCTGAATTTGTTTTGAAGGCTTTTGCAACCTGTGTTTGAATTGAAGTTAATGTTTTTTGACTTAGCTGCATTGAGAAAATGTTGACTTCCATCTTCCTGGCTCTAGTTATAACAGCCACTATCTGGGATGCGGCACAGAAGTAATTATTTCTTTACACAGCTCAAGCCCGAACACATTTCAATAATTTATGAATGGCTGACTACTGAGATAAGGCTCAAGAAAAACTTGATTAAGAAGCTACCTATATAATTTATCTAGACATACACACACACGGGCTGGGGGGTTTAGGGTGTGGATAAGCCAAACCAGTACCATATAGACACACAAACACACTTTTGTACATTGTGGTTCACACCTGTGCATGCGTGTGTGCACACACCCACATACATAATTTTAAAGTTATTAAATTATACAGCTACTAAATGAGACATTTCTTGAATTCCACCGCAGTGGTACATCTTACACAAGTGTTTAAATTGTTTAAATTACTTCTGTTTCACATCCCATATAATAGCTGTCATAACTACAGCCAAACCACTTTGTTGGCCGCATGGTCGAATCTTCTAAGCCATCACTCTAGCATTAGACATGACTGGCGATTACTGGAACATCGTGCTTCAACTACTGGTATTGTGTACTGAAGATGGTTTTATTAAATTACTTTATTTTCCTTCCACAATCTCTAAATTCAACCATTCGGGCATAAGCACAAATAGTGCTATTGGGTTTAAACTTATTTGTGATGTTTCAATATTGTCATTGCTGTTAATTAATTTTGATTTGGGAATTGGTGAAATACTATATACTATTCGTAATTATTTATTCTTCAAAAATATGTTTTCCGCAGTAGTATACAATGGGTGATACCAATTTCTGAAGGAAGGAGAATGAGGGTTCTTCATTTAATTTTAGCTGTGGGTTTTAGTTTAGGGAAATACATAATTTGGAATTATAATTAAACGTTATTTTTTATTTTTTATTACTTATGTGAGACTTGGTCTAGTCCAACATTAGTATGAAACATTTACAATAGCTTGATTTAATTAGCTCATAAAGTCAACTGTAACACAAAAGTTAATGCTCATGTACCTTGCACAAGATAGGGGAGTTTAATTTGGGAAGCTGCAATCTGCATAGCTCAACAATTACCGGGCAAAGCTCTATCATGAACAATCACCATTAGATCTGAGAGATGATGTTAAGTTTAATCAACTGTTGTTGGTAAACTTGTAGGCAATCAAAATTAACTGTCCCAATGTAATGATCTGAATCAGCTTAAGGATTATCCTGTATCAAGTCACAGATATTATTTAAATGGGGATACTGCCCCAACTCAACATAATTATTCTATCCTTAGTTTACTGAAAGGGTAATTATTTTATGTTTAGGCATACATCCTCTCAGACCTGAGTGACACTTTGTGATGGAGCGTGCAGTGAATAAGTTTCTAGCTCTGCATCAAGTAAGTGTATTATGTGCTTAATATTCTTTTTAAATGCAAAGGATAGATGAGCCTTCTTTGACATTAAATAATAGTGTTTTAAGGCCTAAATTTTATTGCCAGCAAGTCCAAAGAATCAAGAGGTTCTGCGACATTTAAAAAATGTAATCAAGGAATTGTGAACATCATCGTACGAATGATCCCCTTTTAAAGCCACTTGACCTGTATTTAACTTAAAATCTGAGGAGTTAATTTGCTTTAATTGAACACTCAGAAAAGAAGGCTTTTCTTTACAAGTCTTGTGTCTCCTATCTTGCATATAATTCTAGTTTTGTAAACTATTGTGGAAACTTGCCAAGTATGTTTCTACGATTGGTGGGAATAGGAAACAAAAAATAGGACTACACCGGATTATAGAAGCGTGTGGGCTTGTGTGCTATATGACTTTTGAGGTTACATAAGGTCTCGGGGTGAATTATGATGAAGAAGATCTTACCATTAAAAACCGGACCAGTTGAAATATTTTAAGAACTGGATCTTCTCCGACATTGAATATCTCTGCTGAAAATGACTTTGGGTCAAGTTGTTATTCATTATTTTGATGTTAGCCAACTATCTACAGGCTGCTCAACTTTTTTCAGACATGCAGTTAAATTATGTTTTTAAATACCTAAATGGTCATATTTTAATTATTTTATTTCAAACTGTTTAGAAATTATAAACCTAAGATGATTATCAAATGTGGAAAATTGTGACGTTGATTTCCACCTAAACCGTTAAGCTCTAAAATTAACAGTTCTTGTCCTTAAACCAAATGTCCATAACTTTTCAATTAGTCCTTTGACATCCAAGGGCACAATAAAAGATTAAAAATTAATATTAAGTAAAAACGTTTTCATTAATATCTTTCACCAAAAGGGAAACTTTTAAAAATCCTTTGAATTTTTTGTGTGCTTATTATGCTACTTACCTATGATTTTAGTGTGATCAATATGCTACTATTAAACTATGTTTTAGTTTGTGTTTAATATTCTATTTACCTATGATTTTAGACTGTGTTTAACTTACCTATTATTTTAGTGTATGTTTAATATGCTACTTACCTGTTTTGGTGGCCTTATGGTCTAATGCGCTACTCTCGCAATAGACTAGACTGCCGATGATTGGGAGATCTTGGTTCAATCTCAGTCGAGTGTGCAGAGGGTGTATTTCCCTAAATGGTTTACCTCTCTCTCCCTCTCTCCACCCCCCAACCACACATGTGGGTACACTTAATCCAAATTCAAACCGCCTCTTCCCTAACACATAGCTTAATTAGTACATAAGCTTGTAACCTGAATGGATAGTAAGACGCGGCGCTAAAAAAAAGGTACTTGCTATACTATTCTTAAAATTTGAATTGTAAATGCATATAATTTAGAAGTTAAATCTATTTAAAATCAACAAAAGTAAATCTAAAAGCATTATCCCAGGCACATTGAAAATAATATTCCATTACAAAAGAAAATACATACTTATCCTTGTTAATTGTAATATTTTTCTCAAACTGTTTTCAAGAAAGGTAGGTAGAGGTGCTCAAATTACAGGGGAACATCGCTGATGTGCCATTGTACAAAAATATATAGGAAGATACAGGAAAGAAGCATAATAAATAAAATGAAAGGAAGGTGGAGAGAGGAACAGCACAGAAATAGGGAACAGCTGATGGAAAGATATGAATATAGGAAATACTTGGTAGTGGTATTTATGGATGTGGAGAAGGAATATGATAGCGTGGATATAAATAAAGTTTGGAAAGTGATGGAGGAGACCAAAGTGGAAAAAAGGAGTTGTAATGAGAGTGAAAAGCATATATGAGGATAACAGGAGTGGTGTTAAGATGGAGAGTGATTTCAAATAGAAATGTAGTGAAGCAGTGTAGTGCCCTTTCACCATTACTATTTTGAAGTGTAAGAAATTGTTGTACTGGACGTACTGTGTACCCATTGTCACATATGCAGCAGAAACATGGACAATGAATGTAAGAGAGCCTAGGAAAAGGGAGGCTATGGTAATGAAGTTTGTGAGGAGTATGTTAGCCGTCACGAGGAGAAACAAGATTATAAATGGAGTTATTCGGGAAATAGTGGGGTACAGGGAGTACATGAGATAGTAGAGGAAGCAACACTGAGATGGTATGGACATGTAATGAGGATGTTGGAGTACATGAGATAGTAGAGGAAGCAAGACTGAGATGGTATGGACATGTAATGAGGATGTTGGAGTACATGAGATAGTA
>CABFOW010000631.1:63792-102456 GCA_902141385.1 Timema californicum
CCCCCCCCAAATGTTTCCCCACTCTTCCTCTATGCAAATGCAACTATATTTTTATAGATTCCACCTTCCTCATCCCTACCCCTTAAATATAATTATAATGCTGAATGTCCAGACAGGTAGTTAGATACATTTCAAACACAAACATAAAATTAACATCAGCAAGTCCTTGCCTTGCATCTCACTTCTGACATTCAACAGCCCTTTCTAGTAACCCTTTCATTCTCACTTTTTATGAATTGTTGACACTTTTTGGGTTTATTAATAGTTTAGCAGATGCTAATTTTCAACAAAGAAAGAAAGGGAATTTATTATTGAAGTTGAATTTTGTTTTAGTTGTTAATCGGTAGGAATATTTTTGCATGAATTTGCTCGTTAACTCTAGACTCTTTCAGGCAAACAATCTTTAAACATTTTTACTAAGAAAAAATATAAATATTCTAGGAAAAGTTTTAATCATGCTGGGATTTTATTCCAGATTTCGAGTGGCCTCTTTGTTATGATAGTTATTGTGACTAAAAAAATATTACTATAAGTGTAAGCTTAATTATTTATATCAAAGGTCAATATTTCTTATGCTTCTCTAATCATACATTATTTTAAAACTTTGAATGGAAACATTAAAGAGACATAAAACTACCTCCATCCTTGTTCTCCATCACCCTTTCATAAATTTCTAACAAATGTCTGTTTTTACAGGTTCCTGATATAGTGCGTTCAATCGGTGCATCCAAGGTGCTTGCTCTACGACAGCAGACTCAAGTCTTGTGGGAACGCTACTTTTCTTCTATAGAAAAAATTGTTTTCACGACACTTGAGGTGTGTGTGTTTTTTGTTGCGCGTATCTTGGTGTATGCTTCTGTTAATATTATCTTTGTATAATTAATGACAAACCACTATTTTTAAATATTGGTATAGTTATGTGTTTTTTACTGCTCACATACTTAACTTGAGCTGTTCAGCTGAGCACCTATGCAATATGAACTTGTGCATGTTTGAGCCAAAATATGCACACTATATTTGATCACAGATATAAGCATTGCTAAGGCTGGAGAAAATGTTGGCAGCATATGAGGGTGAGTGATTTAGGGGAAGTAGAGAAGAGAGATCACTTAGAAGCTATGAATGCACACTCCATTTTCCCTGTAAGGTGTTATATGGTTTTTTAAATAAAGACAAAACCACACAGTTCAGCATCATATAATGAACATTTAATGTACAGTATGTACAGGTTTCCAGACTTTCATGAGACAATGACAGGTTTGAGATGAACAGATTGACATGTGCATTAACATTCTCATCCAACTCAGGAACTGTGTCCACTAGTGGAACTCGGGATAACATATCCGAAATAAACATTCACTTTCCTGGTTGGTAAACTACTTCTAAGTCATAAGGTTGTATTCTAAACATAAGTCTTTGAAATCGTGGGGGGACTTTATAGAGACTTTATTACAAAAAATGACAGTATACCCTTGCACCTGGACATTTGTAGCAGCGTTCATGACCATATTGAGTGCATTTAGACCGTCTCAGACTTGATGGCTGCTGTCTTGAAGAATTTACTCGGAGACTTGGACTTCTAACTTGAAATTGCCCCAGTGACCTCTTCAGTTGAACCTTTTCCAGTGTTGCCACAAAATCTTGGTTTGCTGATGAGTTACCTGAAGTAAGCTGTTACGTATGAATTTTGGACATTTTCGTTGTTTTGACAAGCTAGAATGCTTTTTCTAAAGTAATTTGACCCTCTTAATTTAGGAATTGTTTTATGTCATTGTAAGAGTAGCTGAGACCACAAGTGAAAATATTTTTCACTAAACTTTCTCATATATCACCAAATTCTCAAGAAAGACTGAGATTTGTTAAAGGTGTGACAAAGTCTTCTAGTGTTTCATTTTCCTGCTGACGATGAGTGAAGAGTTTTTGATGTTCAAATGAAATATTTGCTTTTGGTGTGAAATATTCATTAAGCTTTTTGGACTAGCTCATTATATTTCACTTGGTCATTGTCTAGGACAAAAGAATTAAACACTTCGTGAGTATCTGAGTCTAGGTGGTGCAACAGTAAAGCGACCTTGTACGAGCCATTTTCTTTTTCCAGACTTGTGGCTCCTAGAAATATGGTGCACTGTGTTGACCACTTTTACCACACATAAGACAAATTCGAACTTTTTAAGTCAATTGGCTGAATTGCTAATGTAACTGCTAATTTGGGTGACCTTGTGGTGTCGGCCATTTTATAGTTTTAAATTATTCAACAATGAAGGCAAACTGACTATTTATGTAAGAACTGACAGATAATTAATTCTCTTAAATTCTTGACTTCTTAACTTCTGACACCATGTTATATGGTTTATTAAATAAATACAAAACAACACAGTTCAGTATCAATAAATATGTAATGTACAGTATGAGATCACTTGACAGCCCCTTAATGTTAGGGAACATTATCATAAAGTAATTGAGACACTGTTGTCCTACAGATTACACAATTTAAATAGAAAAAAGAATAAGTTTAACAATAAATAGATTTATTAAATAAAACAGATATAACAAAATTTAAGGTTTACAATAATATAAAAGGTTATACGTCTGAAGCTTGATGCAAACAATAAGACTTTGAGAATTGTGATGTATTGACTGTAGCTACAAGGGCAGTGCAGGCGCCAGGCTACAGATAGAAGTTTTCTAAAGGAGAGAACAATTAAATTGTTATTAACTGAAGGTATTGAACAAGAAATACATATAAATTTTAATCAGTTTTGCTTGATGGTTTTTTCAAAATAATATCCTTTAAACATTTCGTAACTATAAACAACAGAAAGATCTGTTAATAACAGCGGTCTATGGCTAAGAAACAGGTGTCAACAAAATAGTACTATGGCTGGTCTCTTTCCCTTTCGGTACTGCCAGAGCATTCAATAGTACATACAATTCTAATAGCAATTACACTAAGAGCAACACAAACACAATAGGAGCCAAACAACAGGCAAGAAAATAGGTATTATTTGCTCGGACCCCACTATGACTAGTGCAATTTCCTGGTTTGCTCACTGAGGCTAATACCGCACGAGAGGCATGACTATTTGACCAACCCAAAATATAGATTTCCATTGACTCAACTGTGACATGGAAAACAAGACGCAAATATTAAACAGACGCACATGACGTCCACGGCGTCATGAGAAACATTGACTCAGAAAAAACAAATGGAGCTTGTGGAGGCTAGCAAGTCTTTGACTAACCTTAGCTGGGCTCGAATTTACAAACATCGGGTCCTGAGGCGAGCACACTTTACCCCAGAGCCACAGAGGTTAACTTAATTATAATTATGAGATAAGGTCCCCAATAATATTTGTGCTGCACTTAAGTATCTGCAATAAGAAACATAAAAAAACTTCAAACAATGTATAACTATTATGGGATTAGCTGGTTACAAAAAGTTTTCCATTATTGAAGAAATGTAAAATTGTAGTAATACATTTTACAAAATCAGTAGAATATAGGAGTTGAACCAACACAATTAAAAAAAGGCCTAAATTCAACACCATTAAATTAGTAAGTTGCTTGAAAGGTGGGGCCATTTATGTTTTCCATTATGACAGTGATTTTTTAAATCCGAAAAAGAGTTAGTCAATGTCCTCTCTTTGCATAACAATTTCCCCAACATTAGTGTGTCATGTAATTTGATCAATTTGTGATGGAAATAGATAATTCTTTCAGGGGAAGAATAAATACAGTACTAACATTAAAATATAGGAAAGTAAATTGGCTCATATTGTAATTATTAATTTGAGGTTTCATTTGGCATGGCTCCTACACTTGTTTGTCTACCAACATTACAACATCACACACAACTTGTGACTTTTGTGGCTGCTAGACTTTTGCAGTTTTATGATTATAATTACAATATGTTGTACAACCAAAGCCTTAATTAGGTCTTTATTAAATTTTGAAGGCATAAATGCAGTGAATGCTAAACAACATTTTACTGTTTTCTAATCGAAAGTTCTGGCTGATGAAATTATGACATTTAGGTTAGTATTAATGTTTGACTTCTGAAATACACACTAATTTTTTTTATCAAGTATCCATACTGGTTTGAATTGAACTGATGTATCTTATTTCAGTGTTTATTAAAATAGTCTTTCATGAAAGCAATTTAAATAGGCTTAAACAACAATGAAGGAAGAGGAGTAAAAGGTTTGTGTTGCATTTTTACAACTCTTATAATTTTTCATTTGATTAAGTAGACGGCATTAACCAAAAAATAAGTTATTTTTTCACACTTTAACATTTTCTAATTTGGGATACATTTTTAAATTTGCTATTTAGTGTTCGATTTGCATGAAATTTAGGATAACCATGATGTTTAGAACGCTGATTTGGCATTTGCCATAAGTTATTTAATAAAATGTCAGAGGAAGCCCCTTCAGCCTCACGCACTAAATTACAATATGTTTTGAATAGTTTATTGACATACCAGTATTAGCATTTTATGACAACTTCCATGAGGTTATGAAGCAGGATATTGATGGACAGGTATCAAAATACTGTAGGAATATCGATGAATTCAATATCTTGTTTTATTTTACAGTTGAAATAAAAAATAAATAAACATGGCCAAATTGCTAATTTTTTGATAAAGTGATGAGCAAGTTCTACATTTCATGGAGCTTACTAGTGAAATATTGCGTCCAAGTGTGTTATAATAAAGCAGCGGTTTCCAACCTGGGGGTCGTAGCATGTTTTGGGTGGGGTCACAATATAGAGGTTTTAGCTTTATATTTACTTTTTCAAGGATTTTAATGATCATAGGAAGATGTGTAATCCTAATAGAGATGTAAGTTGTTAAAGTGCTAAAAACGACCAAGTTACTGCTTAGTTTCCTCTTGGCTAATCCATTCTGATAGCTTCTTGCCGACTTGTTTACTGTGGCAGCCTTGTAATGCTGGTAGCATAATTTAAAATCATCCCCCGACCCCGGACTTGTTGATTCTATTTTACTACATATTAGTCGCCGCATATAATCATTATTATAAGAAATTCATAATAATTAAAACACGCATTAGTGGGCATACAGGTTTAATGTCACGCCCTTTTGGTTTGGTTTGGTTTGGTTTGGTTTGATGGTGAAGGTGAAGTAAGGATTTTAATTCTGGCCAAGGGTAGTTCATCCTAATATCCCTCCAAGCAAATAAGTGTACATTTCCTCTAAATTTCACCTTTCCCACTGGTGTGGCTAACTGTAAATATTCTGGGCTGGTATTAATTCACAGTGGAAAAAACTTAAAAACTAGGATTTGAATGCTTTTAAGTTATCAAAGGGTCACAATGGCCTCAGAGAGAAAAGTTGTGGTCATAAACTAGAAAATGTTGGAAACCACTGAAATAAAATCAATTCAATTTTTTAATATAATATACACGATTTGAACAATATCTGCAAATCTAAATAAATATATTTAAGATCATTTGGATATTAATTTAGCTCAGATGCAGGTAAACCGAAATAAATAATAATTCAAGCTATTTCCTTATGCACTGAAAAAGCCTTGTAGCTTGAAAAATCCCATATGAACTTATAAATTTAAAAATACAGTTGCCTAAAAGCTCGGTTCAAGGCTTGATTATCACCCCAAATTTAAATAAAATTCTGGGATCCTCCTGCCCCACCCCCTCACCCGCTCTCGTTCTCAACATTGCCCTTCTTGTACTCTCCTTTGATTGCTACTTAGGAATTTTTCTAATTTAGAAATGCTTAGAGTTGGTAAAAACACTGGTTCACCCTCCCCTCCCTCCACCCAAAAAATACATATTGTGCATTGCCCCTGGTGTCAACTAATCTGTTTGGTATGTCACATTGACACTGGACAAACTTGCTGGGTTAGCTTTCTGGATCCTGCATTATTTGTTTACTTTTGTAAATACATACAATGAGATATAACAATAAACGAAACTACTATACTTGGAATTACATAATTGCAAACGAGTAACTTATGAGAATGTCTTTCTTCCACTTTTGTATGAACTTGGCTGATTAGTTTATCAAAGTCCTCCACTGTTGAACCACTCGAAATTACATAATTGTACAATTCCTCCTATAAGTGTGTAGAATTATATAAACAATAAAAATTAAAACTCTCTCCAAATTATACATTTTAACTCTGGGTATCTCATAGCATACCACTGGTTCTTACCCTTCAACCTGCCCTTATGAATGGCATGAAAAAGTTTCAGTTATTGAAGGAGTGGGGCTTACACTTTAATTAATAAAAAGTTATTTCAGTGTCTCCTAGTACAACATATAACCATCCTGATGATATTCTTTTAAAAACAGGACTTTTTAAAATGTTCATTTTCCTTTTACATAAACTAGTATCACTTTCCGACATAAATATATTGAAAAACACAATTTTCCACATTGCTATCCAACAACATTAAATTATTCGGACAAATAATCAAATTCTGCCATCTACACTCTAAAAAATAACTTTGATCAAACAATCTGAAAAATTTTCTTTCATTACCGTACTGATAAAAAATACCTCATCCAGATAAAATTCTATATAGGTTCCTGTCATATAAAAAGCTACTGTAATAGTATGAATTTTATATTATTCAAAAAATTCCTTATCTTGTTAACAATGGTACATTAACAATTACTTGTAAACTATCTCCTATAAAAATAGCATTAACAGAGCTCATTCTGTAAACATCGTGCATATATATTGCTTTTATGGGGTGTACAATTAGGAGCGGTGATGGAATGTTCTCACTTATCAGGGCAAGTAATTTTAAAAACAACTCTGGTTCATTAAACATGCTACTTATTTGATTCCTCAAACTAGTTTCCAAAGTATAATAGAAACTACTCATTTCTAAACTAATATTTGTCAATCCTTCTGAGAATTTTAATAATAAACCATTCAATTCTACATGAGACATAAGCATGTGCATCCCTCTCAATAAAGACTATACTGGCATTATGCTGTACATTTAACTTTTGATATTGTTCATTATTATTTTGCACTAACCTGGTAAAGAACTTGCTAATGTTTAGTATTTTTTCCTCTAACCCTTTTATAAGCATTAATTGGTTCTTATGGTCCACCAACAATCCATCTTGTTCCTGATCTATTTGATCTAACCTTTCCTGTAACAAGGACAAATCTAGAGAATACTGGAAATTAACATACCAAGTATAATTTTCATTATTTTCCAAAAATAGTCCTGTTGCTAATTGTTGAACAATTTTTATTGAATCTCCTAACTGTTAATGCGTGCCTAACAAAGGCTTTATGGTACAATCCAAAACGATTTGATAGCTATTTTCTGATAGTACGATGTCCCTTAGATTTTCAAACGCTATCTTTGTATCTGAGGTTTGAACAATAACCGAATCTCGTGAACCAACGATCCTCCAAACACAAATACTATAATTAATCCTCTTGGAAACATAGTTAATCCATACAAGAACACACCACTAACACAATAATTAACACAATGACACAACATTAACATATGACAGATTACAAATTTTTGTTATACAACAATAATAATCATGACATTCAAATTATATTTCTTTCTTTCTTAGTCCAACTTCCTTTCACTGACTATAACATTATTCAGCTTCAGTCACTAGTGAGCTAAACACTCTTACACTACACTTCTCTCTCTCTCTCTCTCTCTCTCTCACACACACACACATACACATACACACAGTTGTAATTCGCTGATGATGTCTTAACTCATACCATGAAATGACATCTTAGGGAAAGTTTCTCAGATCTCACTCTATGGGGAACTGGTGTATGAAGGCTGAATGAACCTCTTCTGTCTCTTATCAACCTCCTGGCTGATTGATGCCTTCCTTGCTCTTCCTCGTGGTCGAACCTCTGGATCTGTGGGCAGAAACGGGATAGGATTCCTAGACACACAAGATTTAAGCCTCCCTACATTAACCACTAATGAATGCTCTAACCTTAATCAGGATCTCTAAAATTTTATATGGACCTGTACATTTTGACAGGAATCTCCTAACCCGTTTCTTCCAAATTTCTTTTAGTTTAGCCCATTCTACTTCTTCAATTTGATAACAAAAATATGTACCCTTCTTAGTAGTTTAGTTGGAGATTTCACAGCTCTCGCATTCTTCTTTCTTGGCAAACCAACATTAAGTGTTTTGCACAATGAGCTTGACTTCTCTTAATGGATTCCCCGTTCACCGTCAGTGATCAGTAGTAAATTGATTCGTCCCTGGACAATAATTGTTTTTTTCCCTAAAATTGTCACATTTTTCTTCTTTAGTGTTGCAGTACAATGTTCCTATTTTTCACAGAAAATATCTCCCCCTAGCGGTTTCCTTGACACACTCAATGATATTTTTATAACCTATCTCCGTAGCTAATTACGTGGTTACTCGTGGCTTTGTTTGGAACTGCGAGTCTCCAGTTCAAACCTTGTACGTTTCCTTCTAAAGTAGATTCCCAGTCAGTTTCTATGTCACTTTCCCTTTCTCAAGTGCACTAGGCAATTTTTTGGCTCCTGGGTATTTGATCCTCATACCCCATAGGCCATTATTACCTTCTGGGTATCTATGGGCAATCTTGTGTCTGCACTACACATTACTTGAATAGGTCAAGCATTTCCCATCTTGAAATGCGACCCGATAAGCTTTCTCACCTATCTATGATTACTTTCTTGGTATCAGGATAGCGACTCAAACAACCCTTGATCAAGGCGACGAGATCGGATGGAGTGCCATTATGCGGCTAAACAATATGGTAGAACAATTGTGAAATGTCAACATTGACAATATCAGGGGCTTAAGGTGAAATATCCATTACACCCAAGTCGTTTGTTTGATCAACGACGATTTATTGCCTTTCCTGAGACAACCTGTGCATCAATGAGGGAAGGAGTCACTTAACAAAGTTCGTAAGCAAAGAGTGATTGAAGGTCCAGGTTGCATCTTTGACCAATCATCAGTAGCCGAAGAAAAGTGTTTTCCAGATCAACGACTAGCAATACTTTGCAGCATTTTGCTTTCTTTTTCAAAGGTCAAAAGGTCCATTGTCTTGATGAGGTTACTTTTAGTGGAATGAAACCCATTAGGGAGGCTATCGATGTGGTTATTTGTCACTTGTTCTAGTCTCAATGAATCGGCCACATTCACCTCAGTGGTGGCAACTTCTCTTGTGACTTGATTGTACAAAGGGGGTTGGTTTCAATGGGTGATGGATGGCACTTGTTGACTTCTGTAGCAATACGATCACGATCCATCCATCCAAGACATACCCGTGTTTCAGTTCTTCGGTGTGTTGTTTCTGTACAGATTGACGTGAAGGATCATCACAGTAGATATTGTCCATGCATTCTGTAAGGTGTACAGTTATAGGGAATGCATCATTCCACTCGGTCACGAATTTAGCAGACAAAGTCATGCCTTTCAGTGCTCCCTTGCCAAGTTTGATGGTAATATTTCTGTATTAGCTAAACATACACAGACAAATGTGATATTTACACATCAATGATGTATCCTAGCAGTGGCCATCTTGTAATATGGACTCTATGTTTTCTTTTGTTTGTAAATGATCTAAAATGAAATACTTGATGAAAACCTTAATAGATTTAAAACAAAAATTACCTTTCTAGGTGCATTACAAGCCAAGACAATTAAATTTACACTTTTTAGGTGGCCATATTGGATTTATGGTTTTTGCTGTAATTGCCCAATATTGTCGACCCTACAACAATTTTGAATTTGTTTAAGGACCCCTTGAGAGTACAAATCAATCATAAAACAAAGTTAATAGGATAAAACATTTCTAGATTCGGTGGACAACACATAGGAATGACAAATCAACTAATTGGAAGGAATAGAGCGACATAGGCATATTGATAACTAAATTAATATTCTGAACTTCTCATAACTTACAGGAATTTTTCAAGTCTTTTACTAATCATTTGTCTTACAGTGAAAGTCTAATCTATAAAATAAATATGCAGGCCATTTTTGAGTTAACCAGTCAGATTGAAATTCATATTTGTGTTGGCTATAGATCTAATTATAATTTTTGTTATCATCTACAATTGTCTAAAATGTATTTTAGTCTGCTTCCTCTATTACCACCGAGTTCATTATTAATCATGTTAGACCCTAATATATATGTCTCCGATTATTTAAAGCTTTTTTTAATGGCATTTTGCACAAGATTGTAATGAAAGTTGACCCAAGTAAAATGAAAAAATACATTTCCATTATGACAAGGTTTTTTTTTAATTGTCCCCTGTCTCAAATAATTACATATCAGGGTTGCCACGCACCTGGAAAACAGGGAAAACCGGGAAAAGACAGGGAATTTGTTTGTGTCTGGAAAAAACCGGGAAAACACAGGGAATTTCACCAAAAAGCTAGAATTTACTGGAATTTGTTAGTGAAATTGGGCAATACAGTGCTTGCAAGCTTAAACTAGTAGGAATAATATAGACTAAAATTTGTAACTGGAGAACTGGGCAGTCTGATTGGAACACGTCTCATATTATGACTATGCTTAACGGCACCTCATCAGCTTGAGATAAGTCCTGAGTGCAACTGAGACGACTCGTTTTCGTTCGGCAAATGCCGCGCCTTTTCGGCTTCCTCCACTCACCCCCGCTAATAAAGTTTACTCCTTAGTACATAAGCAATAATTAAGATTGGTTAACATGTTTTCTAAACAAAGTAATACATTCTTATAAAAAAAAATAGATACCACATTTAAACTCAAAATCGTATTTTTGGTATTTCCTTTTTTTTTCATTCCATTTAGGGTAGACAGAAAATATAACCAATTTTTCCTTCTAGAAATTTTTTCATTAATTTCTCATCCTTTTTCCAAATAATTCTTAAACATGTGTTTCTCTTGCACAATAAAACATGCTTCCAATGACAACTACCACTCTTCATTTTAAAATTTTCTTTAAAACAAAACTAAATGCCTCTATAATTATATTTATAATATCTATTAGGTGTCTGGAAAAATTAAAATTTCCTCTGGAAAACCTGGAAAACACAGGGAATTTGGTAATAAGAAAATAGTGGCAACCCTGCATATTTAAAGATTAATTTGTCTTTTCAATATTGACCATTATTTTTACCATTATCATATACTTTTTTTCTATTTTTAAAATACAAATTTAAAGGAAAACTTAACATTTGAAGACTGCCGAAGAGAACATTCCTTCTTTTATCCTTCAATTTCACCAAACATAGAATTTTTATTGTAAGCCAAGCATAATAAATTAATATCCATTTTTCAAAGATATATTGTTGTAGTGTAACTAAATCCAATCCAGCACTTAATTTCGTCGAGTATGGGTTTGTTTCAGCCACCAGATTACTAAGCCTGTCGTGGCCTAAGTAGCGGGTCTGCCACTTATAGGTCCTCTGGTAGACCTTCTCTTGGAGGTAACCTTCCCTAACTGGGGCTATGGGTGCTGATGATGACTTAGCTCATTATCACCAATCCTCTCGTTTCCAGCCCACCCACCTGGAGCCAATTTGCTACACTCTGTTCCAAGCTTATTGTTTTTGGTTCTGACCAGTCTCCTGTGTCTTGTTTGCACCTATCCTGGTTTCCACTGGGGTTCAACCCAATTTCCACCACCAGGTTACTCAGATCCCGGGGTACACCACATGGCGGTGAGGTCTGGATTGAGGAGAGATTCAGCGGCACTCACTAGGTAGGCTCCATGTATTGCGCATCACTACCCCGTTAGTACCTCCAAGGGAATTAAGTTTTTGAGGAGCATGTTAGATGTCACAAGGTGAAATAATATTAGGAATGAATTTATCTGGAAAGAGTAGGGGTACAGGGAGTACACGAGATAGTAGAGGAAGCAAGACTGAGATGGTATGGTCATGTAATGAGGATGTTGGAGTACATGAGATAGTAGAGGAAGCAAGACTGAGATGGTATGGTCATGTAATAAGGATCGTACAAAAAAGAGGATGGCGAAGAAAATGTTAGAAATGAAGTATTTGGAAAAAAGACCGCAGGGAAGTCCAAGAAAGAGATGGGAGGAGCAGATAACAGAAAGTGTTCAAGTGAGAGGAAAAGAATGGAAGAGTGGTGGAAGGATAGAGGCAGATAGAGGTATGTTACTAAACTGTCCCGGCCACAGGCTGAAAACAGTTGATGATAATGATGAGTGTAACTAAATCTTTAGGCAGGTTGTGCATTTATTATAGAAATTCTTGGCATATGTTGTTAGAACTAAAATCAGGTTTTTATTTATATTCTTTAACATGCATGTATATCTGGCTAGCTAAAAAATAAAAAAAATATCAGACAGTTAAAAAATAGATTATGCTGTTTAAATATAATTCTGTGTAAATGCTTGAAAATTAAAAAATAACTTTTTTAAATTTTAATTCTTTGTTCAATTTAGATAATTCGTGAGAGACTGCCCAAAGAACCTTCCAGAGATAGCTTGGTTTGGAACACTGGACCAGGGGCCCTTCTTACACTTCCACATTTTTCTGACACATGGCAACATTATCCATTTTATCAAAACATGCTTGGAAACAAACCCGGGGAACAGTTCACTGCAATCATCTACTCTCAACTAGGGAGCTCCACTATGAACACAGCACCACTTTTTCGTCTTGTCAGAAATGTTGCTCACAGCCAATATGTTGCAAGGGTATGTGTTTAGATAGGATATTTACCTTTTAAGTAAAAACTTGTCAAAAAGTCATTTCTCTTAAGTTGATTCTAAAGTAGTCAGTTTCTGGCAACCACCAACATTTTGAATAATGGGTGCAATTCTTGGAGATTTGCAAACTCTACTTTTTCTGTTCAATGCAAAGTCAAATTAATTTAGTTAAATATTCTCAATATTTACTCAATAATATATATTTGTTATATCGTTAGATATAGTAGTTAGATTTCTATAACACCAATGGATATTTATAATGATCCTTTGCACAAAAATGACAAAACTTGTGTTATTGGTATAGGTTTATTGTGACAAAGAGGTGACTATGAATAAATATAGATGCTACATCTTTTACTATTTTTCTGATTTGGGTAGTTATTTTTCATAAAAGATAAATGAAAAACGATAACATCTTAATTTGATCCATACAAAATTAAATGTGTGTATGTGCCAAACTTTATAAACAATTGATAGGAGTGATTGTGCATAGCATCATATTTTGCATTGTAATATCACTCACTAAAGCTACAGCTAAATAAATTTAAATCACTTTTCTCTAGTACCATGTTTTGCATTGTAATATAAATTATTAAAGTAATTACTTGATAAATTAAAAAATTAATAACAAATTGCCTAAACAATAAAGGGAAAAGTTTTGATGATGACCCGCCAACTTTCCTCTTCTATCATCATCATATCAACTTATATTTATGTAAGTGAAGATTAGCAAACTTTGAAATTTCTCACTATTGGTCAGCCACATTAATACACGATACACATCAATATCTTTTAAGGTGAAAAAAGATTGTACCTTACTATGACAAGCGATATGTCTTCTTTCTAAGCTATTCTTTGGGTGACTAAAAACATTTGTAGTAAATATATGGTTACTTAAGTATTGGAGGATAGGAGGTGCTCTAAGAGTAGTTCATTAAATAATAATTGATTATTTCAAAACTAATTAGACACACGGCTTTCTTTTTTAAACATGTACCAATACCTTTAAAAACCTCCATATCACCTTATTACCTATCCAAGCACTAGGTTTATATGAAACAAGTACAGGGTTCCTACAGTCTGGAAAGTCAGGGAAAAAAATAATAGTCAGGGAAAGTCAGGGAAGCTTTAAAAAGGTCAGGGAAAGGACAATTCATGTCACACTTAGAAAAAAACAACGAAAATATTTTTCGTATTTACTGCGTCATAAGCCACTGCCCCAATGAAGAAAGCTTAGGGGCACTTACCATGCTTAAACATAAGTTTTGGTAGCCTTTTATTTCAGAAGGTGATCGCAGAGATCTTCTGGCCTGAACATGACGATTCTTTTAACTTTAGTTATCCATTGTTTTGGTTCTTGCTCAAGGTTTGGCAACGTTATCGTTGGATACAGTGAATTAGGACTGATTCGGCTACACCAGCAATGTCTAACAAAAAAAACGTTTTTAACCAGCTCTGGCTAAGCCCAGAGCATCTTCCTGAATTCTCATACTGGATCAGTGGCGTTGAAAGTAATAAGTTGCACGCATTTTGTAAAGTGTGCTAAAAAATTATAAACCTAAGTAATATGGGAAAGCAAGCATTAGCTTCCCATGCAAAATGACCAACTCATATCAAAACTCTTGAAACTTTGACAAATCAACGCTCTCTGTAGACTTTTTTCTCAAAAAAGTCAAGTATTTCAGGTTCATTGAGCTCTCCTTTTTCAACAGAATCTCTGGCACACAAACACATTCTACCTAGTGTTGATTCGGCTGGTTGCTTGAAGAGTTTTTCTGTTTCATCGGAAATCGTAAAGCCGCAGAAGGAAGCTGTTGCCTAAAGTGAAATTAGTGTAGTGCCTCGAAGAAACCCTAACACTTTTGTTATAAAAGATGATATAACTAAGGCGGAAGTAATTTGGGCTATGCAAGTTGTTTACAAAAAAATGTCTTTCAATTCGTTCAATAATTTAAGTACAATTTTTCAGTTAATGTTTCCCGAGTGTTCCATTGCCAATGCCTTTACCCTTGGTGGAGACAAGGCTGCATGGCTTGGCTCCATTCTTTCATAACAATTTACTGGACCGCCTAAAATCATGTAACAACTTTGTAATTTGTTTTGATGAAGCGTTGAATAAAGATATTCAAAAAGGACAAATGGACATTGTACTCAGATTCTGGGACAAGGAAAATCATAAAGTCATCAGTCGTTACTTAAACAGTGTGTTTTTCGATAGGAGCATCGCTGAAGAATTACTGAAGCATTTTCTGGATGGTATTTCTCCTCCTCCACTCTCTAAGTTGATACAAATGACAATAGATGGCCCAAATGTCAATTTAAAGTATATAACACTTCTTCAGGAACACATCAAATCTGTCACAGACAATGAAGTATGTAGTTTTATAAATCTGGGACCATGTGGGCTTCATGTTGTTCATGTTTCCTTGAGAACATGAGCGGAGTCTGTCGATTGGGATATAAGTAGCTTATTGCGTCACATGTACTACCTGTTCACTGACTCCAGCTCGTCGAGCATTGTTTACCCAGTTGACAGGATGTACAACTTTTCCTTTGAAGTTCTGTGGTGTGCGGTGGTAAGAGAATGCAAAATGCTTTCAAAGGGCATTACAAATTTGGGACCGTGTTGTTAAGTTTCTCAAAGAAGCAAAACTTTCTAAAACAAAACCTGTAGAGACACTGAAAAGAGCAGCCTGTGATCCACTCCTAAAGTAAACTAGCTTTCTGCAAGACAATTGCAGATGAATGTCAACCTTTCCTGCAACAGTTCCAGACATCAAAACCAATGACTCCATATCTTTTTGAAGCTGTAGAGAAACTTCTAAGATATCTTATGAATCGTTGCGTGAAACCTGATCTGATGAAGTGCACGGGTCCAAAGTTACTGTCTATCGACACAAAAAAAATCAAAAAATTTGATCTTTAGCAAAAATATTGATGTAGGATTTGCAACAAAACGTTTGTTAGGAGAAACTGCAATCACAGTAACAGAAAGACAAAAACTATAATTTATACACGAGTGCCGCAGTAGGTTAACCACCATGATTGCAAAACTACAAGAAAGAAGTCCCTTAAAACAGAAAGCTGTGAGAGGTTTGTCTTCATTGAATCCTTGTGTTATTCAACATTCACCTCAACTGGGCCAGAAGAGATTTTCTTTTCTTTTGGAGGAACTCAGCCATGCCAACATCATAAATGATGTTCTGGCTGAAAATGCCAAGAAGGAACTCAACCATGCCAACATCATAAATGATGTTCTGGCTGAAAATTCCAAGAAAGAATACTTGCATTTTTGCAACCTCAAACAATCTCAGCTACAAGAAATAATTTGTCCTTGTGATCAGTTTAGTGATGAAGTAGGACTTTACATTATTTATGGTAGCTTTCTAATAGGAGATGCAAACTACAAACATGTTTGGGAAGTAATAAAGATTTGCCTTGTCTTGTCGCATGGGAATGCAACTATTGAAGGTAGTTTTTCAGTCAATAAATCTTTACTGGTTAAAAATATGCATGAAAAAACAGTCACTGCACAGCGACACATTCATGATGAGATACAAGAAGCAGGAGGGATTAAAAACAATCACATTAGCAAAAAGATGTTGGAATACGTGAGAGGTGCTCGGAAACATCATGAACATTTGGAGATGAAGAAGACAAGAAGGCAGAAAAGAAGACATTAGATATACAAGTTAAAGATTTAGAAGGAAAAAGAAAGAAATTAATGATGGCAACTGAAGAGAAACGAGAAGCAATAGAAGTGGAGTTGCGAGAACTGAAGAAGAAACAAGCTTCACTTTATTAAATAGAGCATAGTATCTTATTGTATGACTTTTGATAATTTTAATAAAAAGAAAATTGACTTGAGACATGAATAATATGAGAGTAGACACAGTTCCTCCTGTTGTGAGCTATTCAGTTCAGGATATGTACAGTTTAGGTAAAATAAGACTGTAATGATACCAAACTTTGTAGTATGTTCTTAGTGGCCTGTTATTTAATACGTATTTCTGCACATGATACCAAAGTGAATCAAGTTTATTACAACTTTTTAATAGGGTTTGATATATTTAATTATTTTTCCATCTTTTTCCGTGAACTGATTGGCAAGACATCTACTTTCTTATTCTTCCATAAGAGGTGAGGCAAGGCCAGCTGTAGGGGGGGAGGAGGCCGAAATAAATGTACTTGAATTAATAGTTTCACATGTATAGTATCGTAAAGTTATGGTAGAAATTTTATGAGAAATTGGTCAGGGAACTTGGGGAAATAGTCAGGGAAAAGTCAGGGAGATTTTTTTTTACAAATACTATAGGAACCCTGTATAGATAATCAGTTTTATGGTGTTACTGGTGTTAACACCCTTAGTAGAAATTAATCTTTAGTATAAACTTTGACATTTAGAATATCTTTATCTCAATTACATTATAGTTCCATTTAATTAGTTGAAATTAATTTACAGAAATAATAATCGAGAATTTTCTGTTTTGGAAAATTTTCTGGAAGAAATATAGGGAAATTTTTCTGTTTCACATCTTTGATGCTACTAAACAAATATATGTATTGCTTCATCACAGATCATGATACAAACTACTAGGTAATTACCCGCAAAGTTTATAGTTAAGTCACATCATTATTTTATTAGTACTATTCACTATATGTAGTGAGATATTTTATCAGTCATTAAAAAAGGTTGCTATACGTTGCATATAGAAATCAAATAATAATTTTCCCTTCCCAATGAATTAATTTATAACACTAGCAAGATGTAGTTGTATTTGATTTTCATGTGTACACAGCTTTCCTAGCAAGTAGTGAATGTTAACAAATTTACTATTGGCCACACCTGCTTGGCTCTCGGCATCAATAACAAAAAATCATTATTTAGCTTGAAGTAATTTAACTATGAAGGCTTGCTGCAAATCCATTCAGATTCCTGGGTCCCTAAAATGACTCTTTTAGTCCCCCATTGTTTACAGCACTATGTTGGGAACTGCCCTTTTATTGGTTCAATGACACTATCTTCATAACATAACAACTTTAATTTCACAATCACTATGGATTTTTTACTCTGGAATTTAATAATAGATTATTTAGATTTTACATATTTCAACTATATCTTCCTTTTTTCCTTTTTCAGCGAATTCAACTGACAGCAACTACACCTACTAACTCAGCTGTTCGTTTAGAAACTGGTGCAGTTGAATTCCAGTTGTCAAACAGAGTGCAAAATGTATCTGGGGCATGTCAACCTAACCCTTATATGAAGATATTTGGCAAAGCCCAAGTGGAAATCAACCTAAGTCTTGGCCAGCTGCATAAAAATATTATGTTTGAGGAGGCAGAACCAGAATTCCAGCAGTATGCGTTTTTTAAGACTAGAATAGGTAAGATATTGCACATCAGATATTGTATACACTTATTTAAGTATAAATAAGCTTTTAGTCAAATTTTATGATAAGACAAGGTATAAATACTTTACAATGATGTAAAGTAAGTGATAATGAAGGAAGCCACTATGAAAGGATATTAATCTATATATATATATAATTATAATAAATCAATATAAAAACACTAAATTTAAATTTGATCAAAATTGTATTAATTCTTTTGATCTAACTAAGGAAAAATTAGTATTATCTAAAGTGTTAGCTCATTATGACTCAGAATAACACCTTAAACTAACATGTGATGGTTTGAGCTATGGGCTCGGCTGTGTGTAATCACAAATGAGGATGATGGTAGTGAACGTCCTATAACATATGCTTCTAGAATGTTATCTAAAAGTTAACAACATTACGGACAAATAAATAAGGAAGCCCTAAGCTCAGTATTCGGTGTCAGAAATTTAAACCAATTCTCCTGGGTAAAATATTTTAGTTTATATACGGATCACAAGCCTTTACTTAGTATCTTTGGCTCAAAAAAGTGACTACCAGCATTTGCAGCCAGTAGGTTACAATGCCGTGCCTTATATCTTTCAGGTTATGATATTGACATTTGTTTGTTAAATCTAATGAACATGGTAATTGCTGATAGATTATCTCGCTTACCTTTAAATAATTCCAAGTCTGCTTTTAGTACTTATTTACAATGTCTACAGGATGCTGAAATACATTTAAATTTCAACTATGTAAAAAACGAAACTCTTAGAGATCCAACACTAAGTAATAATGTAGGTTATGCTATGCATGGTTGGCCTGAAGATTTTGATAATTCCTTTAGTCCATATTTCCAAAGGAAGGATGAACTAACAACTGAACATGGAATTCCAATGTGGGTTTACAGAGTTGTAGTACCAGAAAAGTTTAGGAAAATATTATTAGATGAATTGTATTCAAGCCATCTGGGTATTGTTAAAATGAAACATTTAGCCAGGTGTTATAAGTACTGTACCAGGGAAGTTAATTTATGTTGGGTTGGTAACACCAAAGTCACCAAACAGCTTTAAAAGAAAGTTAATGTGTTCTGTAGTGAGTAGTTATCATCTGTGTGTGAAACAATATGGTTATAATACAAGTTGTTAATATAATAACTATGCTAGTCTAAAGTTTATTATTATTATCATTTATATTATTATCATCATCATCATCATCATTATTATTATTATTATTATTATTATTATTATTATTATTATTATTATTATTATTATTATTATTATTATGTCTTTCAACTAACACACAGTGGCACACGAAACACCAGGAATTTATATCTATATTGAGCGATTAGCTAACTGTTGTTCATCCTGCCTATTGGAAAGACATGTATTGAACTATCCCAGTAAACCTTGGTCTATTTAAATCTAAAATGTATCTAATCATTATATGGAAAAGGCATATAGATAAATTAATTGGTCTAGATACACTTGCCAGTAATTATATAGAGCTTGATGTAACAGTAGAGCCTATACTTCCAGAACCAACATACACATCTTTTATTGATAATCAGGCAAATCACAAAATACCTGTTAGAAAGAAAAAGGGGAGTTTGTCATCACAAACATCTCGTGTTGCATTAAGTAAACCTCAAGATCATGATCAAACTGATGCACCTACACCATTACTTAGAGAAAATGATCGTAGATATCCCAAACACAATAGAAAACCAGTTGTAAGATTGGATTTATAAGCATTGATCACATATATATATATACCAAATGTTCCTATTTAAATTTGTTTTGTGTTGTATTGTATTGTTGTGAATGTAGTTTTATTTAATCTAAACTCAGTTAAACATTAAGT
This sequence comes from Timema californicum, assembly GCA_902141385.1. Classification (NCBI taxonomy): domain Eukaryota; kingdom Metazoa; phylum Arthropoda; class Insecta; order Phasmatodea; family Timematidae; genus Timema; species Timema californicum. The sequence goes on from CABFOW010000631.1 coordinate 83,730, forward strand.
TAGTCAAAATATTTAAGGAGAAGAAAATGGAACAAATCACCTAGTATCTTGTAAATTGTTATATTATATTTGTACATTAAGTGTATATCATGTAATGTTGGCTAACCTGTGATTCATCGAATAAAGCACGCACATTGGCTACTTCCCCACCTACTGCCATTGCTTAAACCTGCCATCTTTATGTCAATTGTGCCACACCCCAGTCCATCTCTGACCGCCATCAAAATGTAGCCGAGTGTTTTGTGTTTGTAAGTTAGGCTAATTATTTCTATATCTCTTGTTGCATTAACTGAGTAACTTTAATAAGAGTATATACAATACAAATTACTATGCTCATTTCCTCTGTATAGATGTCTTTTAATTGCTGATTCTTTTTATTCATTTTTCCTCCCTTAGGATTACGCAATGCCTTTCAGGATGAAATGGTTCAAGGAGAAGACAAAGAAGTGGTACTTATTACTTTGCGTCGTCCGTTAGTATATTTTCAACCAATGGCTGTAGACAAGGCAATTCTGGTGTGGCTTAACTATAAAAATGCTTATGAATATTGGAATGAACAACGTTCTAACCTCAATAAGGAGGTTCTCACTGCCACCCAACAGGTATATTATAGTGTGTGGAATCATTGCATGGTCATTACAATACCTACCAGTTGTTAAGTACTGTTTAGCATACTGAATCATTTTACTAAGCATTTTATTTGAGAATAATTTAGATTTTGGCAATTTTGATAATACTTTTAAAGTATAGTATTTATATAAATGCTGTGAATATTATTTAAAAATAGAAAAACATTTAAATACAATGATAAACTTTTAATTGTTAATTGCTGATTCATGACTGTTTCATATTACATGAGCTTGATTCATACATACAATTTTAGTACTGTATTTCACATAGTTGTCACACCCTGTTTTTTCAGCCCAAAAGTTGGTTTAAAAAATGTAATTATTTAATTTTTGCATCGCATAATCCTGTTAGTCACATCAATTTAAAAGGTAAACAGAGTCAAACTACTTTCTCCTTACTACCTCCCTCCCCCTCATTTCTACACACCAAAAATCATTTATAACTTGATCTTGTATCCACAGATGTCTTCTTGCGCACTACAAGCCTGTAAGTCTCAACTTATATGCATTGTATAGGTATATTTCGGAAATCCAAACTGTGTGATTTGTAGCAAGGGGAGTGTGTGGACAGGCGATACTACAAAGCCAAAGTCACATGAGTTTGGTAAGACTTGCGTCTTCCCGCACAAGCTAAACTAATTATTATCAACAATATATCAAGGGGCGAAGGAACCCCCCCCCCCCCCCNCCCAAATTATTGGTAAATATTAAAACTATTCTACAAGCTTCATGCTGAACAGTATGTTAACAGAGCTGCGGAAAGAGATGATGAGCGTTGATTTGGCCTTTTCTATTAAATTGTATATTCACGAGTATGCTGTACACCCTATACTTGTACCAACGACAGTTGGGTAATAAATGATTATTAAGTTATACAATTTATTTTAAAGCTCACATTATAGTCGCACTCCAATTTGTTCTACAAAAATTAGGCATACAATATGCAATAATTATGCGGTAAAAGGCGGTAATTAAATCAATAGGCCCACTCTTAACTTTTAAAAATTTGAAATAATTAAAGATTACTACACTTAGATATACAGCCACAAACATTTTTGAGGACAAACTATATGTCTTGGTTAGTACCAAATGGATTAAACAATATATGGCTATGTGGTCTGAGGTATCAGGATCACAATATATTGGATTTTTAGTGACCAACAAGTTGATGGGAAAATCTTTTCCAGGCTCCCAGGAAGTTTTTTTCCATGTGTTTTCCATCTATATGGATTTTCCATCCCCTCTCCTCATTATGTGTGTGTGTATTTCCTTTAAACAACTTTCTCAACCTTACCCCTTAAGTTATTTCATTAATAACCATGGTTTTCAAATTGAAAACTTGTTTTCTTAATAAAATATATTATTTTATACTTTTTTGTTCTACTTTCTTTCGAGTCTCATCACCTTGGAGAGAAAGTATTGTGATCATCACTAAAATTAAACTTGAGATTTTGATAAAGGTTGACGCTTCATGACCCTCTGAAACAAAAAAAGTGTTTTTGCAATGCAGTCTGCTTGTACCTCGAGCTAGATCCTAAACCATATTACCGATTGGGCTAAAACTTATCTGGTATTTCATAAGGCCCCACCTGAGAGGTTAGATATCCAACCCTAAAATTAAGGGTAGTTTACTGAAAGGTAAAAAGAAAAATGAAAAAACACAACATATTCTCAAAATTTGCTCTAATGATTTTGATTAAATTTTATATCTGAAATTTGTTCATCATAACGAACAAGATGGCAATTTTCATTTTCTTATGAAATTGACCTTGAGGGTACTTCACTTAAGTGAAATGTTCCAATTTTCTTAATTTCTTCTCAACTATTTGAGATATGAAATAACTTATCTTTGTAAAAGTGTAGTACTATTAAAGATAAAAATCTTTTATTTGAAATATATGTTATAAAACCAATCATTTCTGAGCTATAAACAAATTTATATACTTTTTAATTCATGTATTTAAAAATGCGTTTGACTCTAATGCTCTATAGTTAACAATGAATTTTCTCTTTGCTCACTTTTTTCTGTAACAATGTTCTTAGTTCCTAATGCCATAGAGTAAGTAATTAACATTTTATATTATTTCATTTATGATCTTTGATGTAGTATTTATACAATATTTTATGGCTTTATTATTTTGTTTCACAAATCTCACAAGTTTTTAATAAATGCCTATTTTAAGATAAAAGCTGTGCAGTGCACCATACTGTTTATTTTGTATCTAAACATTTATATTTTTACAGGTTTTTGAGAAAGTTCCTTTTGGTCAGTTGACAAGCCAGCTGAGCTCACCCCATTTAGGAACATTATTCCTGCAGCTAACTGTAGATGATATAGGAATATGTCTTCCTCTTAATCCTTTGCCTTTGGTAAGTATGATCAACTATAGTAGAGTACAATAAAGCAAGCTTATTTCATGTAGTATGATTATCTTGTAGAAAGTCGCTTGCGATGATCCTAACTGTGGAACCTGATAGGATGGTGTCAAGTTCAACCTATAAATAAATTAACTAAAAATATATAATTATTTTGACACATGTTTAAATTTTCACAGTTTTTTCTTTTTATACCTTAAAATATTACTTTAGATAGTAAGATGTAGAAACACTGTACAATAATATAAATTAATCAATAGTGAATTAAACCAACCTAAAATATAGTTTATAGTCAGGTTAGGCCTGGATGGAAACAAACACTCTTCACTCTTCATTTCTTCTCTTCTTCTTAAACTTTTTACACTTCCCATTTCTCACTTCTTCACACTTCCACATTTAAAAATTGTTTTAGATGTTCGGAATTATGCCTTTTTGATATGAAGAGACATTTAAAACACACAAAACACAAAGAAAGAGATGTTATGGAACTAGGCCTACATGGTTCTAGTTAGAAGCCATGAGGCACTAATTCAAAATATTACTTTGGTTATTTTGCTACCATCTTTCTCAGGAACTTTGAATGTGAGCTTTTCGGATTAATACTGAACATTGTATGCATGAATATATATATGTATGTGTGTTTTTGTGTGTAATAGTGTGTGTATGTGCATGTTTGTGCATGTATATATATATATACACACACACAAAGGGTATTGATCTATGTTGGAAGTATCTTGGGTGTTGAGAATATACCTCAAAACCACACAAAAAGTCCATATGAACAAATTTTATATTATCGTTGGTTCCAGAGATAAGGCCTACCAAGTTTCTGCTGGAATTGTTAATAGTCATACTTGATACACCTCTGTTCACGTAGCTCAAACCCTGCCTGTGTATAGAGCATCAGCCTATCTCATCTTTAGGCCCTCGACTAGTATTTCATAGCTCCCCCTACCCCAACATTGATCCAATGTATCTTTATTTGAAAATATAAAACCAAATTCAAAGAAAATTGTTTTCAATAAAGATGAAACACCCCGCCAAACACGAATTAGAATTCTTAACAGGGGAATAACATTACATCTAATTTAATTAGATACATTTTTTAATTCACTTATACAAACTAAGCTTAAAATTAACAAAACTGTAAAATTTAAAACTAAGCACAAATATCCAGCTGATTGAAGTAACTTTATTTCATACAGTTAAAATAAATACAAATTTACATCTTGATAGAATGTAACGTTGTAACCTCATTAAAACCTTAGATACAAAATTTTAGCCTGATTGTTAAAATAGTTTTGGGCTTAGGACGAGATACAGACACAGACAGTCAGCATTGCGAAAATATTCTCAGTTTCAGGAGGTTATGAAATGTTGACTTTTCTATCAAAATCTTGAGATTTTTTTTTAAAGATCGTGATGCTTATCTCTTCGAGGGATCTATAGAAAGGAAGAAGAAGCATTTATGACAAATATACGAGATTCACTCTCATTTTCATTAAAATCCATTATATAATTAAAAGCCTTATGTTTACTCCACTAACACTTAGTTCCTACCTTTTTTAAGATATACAATCTAATGTGACTGTGAGGAGGGTTGCCCCTTAGTATAAGGTTCTCGTGCTGTCATTTTTTATCGGAATTGATTAACGGAGAACTCCTCGACTAATCCAAACAAATTTATCTCTATATTATAATCATCAGTGGAACTAGCTATTAATGTATTGAGGACATAACCCATACAATGTGTGTAGATCAGGGAGAAATTCTTGAAATTTAAATAGGCTTGACTGCCATTGTCGTTATGCTTTTAAATGAACATGGGACAACATTTACAATTTGAATTCCTAATTTGTTAATCTCTGACTAAAGAAATTCATACAATTTCCTACCGTTAGAATCATCTATTACTATTAATTGCAGCAAACTTTATTTTAGTTTAACATGATTCACAAAACTAACACAAAGCACTAACTGGTCCATTATGGCCACATCTTGTGTCCCATATATCCAACATAAAACTATAAATGACTGATTCCCGAAAATTTCTCAAAATTAAATTTTTATCTCAAGATCCAATAACTTTTTTTATTTTATTGTTAACATTTTTATGTAAAAATATATCCAGTGAATATCTCTTCTCGTACCCGTGTCATAATAAAACACACAATTTTTCTCTGAGAAGGGACGTTGGCAATAGAGACTTCTTCACCTCATATTTGAATAAGATGGCAGAAAATATCATTGTTTCAAATTTGTGATAGTTTATTATGGTGCAAGAGATTTTTTTACATTCCCCTTAAAAAATAACCTCCCAAAATGATCACAAATTTTTATAGTTATTGGGAACACATTGGCCCATTCTGGTTGGCGGTCGTCGACTAGTCGACCTGGCCAGGCGGACGCTATGTGTATAAGCCTTGATTTTTCACTTACAAGAGGTGCAACAGGGGTGTATCAAGTATAGCTGATTTCAGAAGAACTTTGGAAGGCCATAAGACATAATGTTCGTATGAGAATTTTGGGTTGTTTTGAGGTTTACTATCCACACCCAAGCTACTTCCCACAAATATTGATACATCATGTATATACAGAGTGAGAAAGGGGTGAGCAGGAGGTTGGAGGGAACCTTTAATTTAAACGCAATGTTTATAACAAGTAGGAATTAAATAAACTAAAAAAGATATGTTTGAATATTCTGTATCCATTGTCAAGTTAATATTGGCTACTTAAAACCATAACAACGCCATTGATAGACTAAGAGAATTCTACAGGACGTATAGTTTGGCTGCAATCTTTTAGAATAGATTAGTATCCACAGAGTAATACACACTTGGAAAATTTGGTAATATGTTAATTACTTGTGATGGTGACAAATTAAGGATAAGTCAAGGAAAATTTTAAAAATGTATTGGTATTTTCAGATATTTGTGTGGTGATTCTCATCTGACACTTTTTTTTTTACATCCATCACTGTTGCCAACCTGTGGCCTGGGTCACTTTTTGAGTCAAGCCAAATAGTAATTTCCACTACTGGCCTGCTAGGCCTGTCGTAGCTTCATATGCCCTATAATCTATCTTGAGACTTGGACAGGCAAAACATCCAGCCCTGAGCCATTAATTCATTACTGTGAAAGGTTAAACCCATATTTCACCAATGATAAATTGTTCGGCAAAGCCAGGAATTGAACACGAACACTTAGCTCACTAAACAAACATGCTACCAACTGAGCTAAGTGGTTGAACATTTTCAACATACATACAACATACAAATAAATACTATTATTCATATTTATGGTTCTAACAAGTAGGTTTCTGTCTGATATAATGTCTTCCTAGCTGTTGTACACTCAGGGCACACCATGATATTTAACTTAGAACAAATGCAAAGCTTACAATTGTTCTCTTTCTTGGTTTTATAGATACCACAATGGTGGTTACATGTTCTAAGGAATAAAGTTCACAATATATGTAAAAGTAATTTAAAAATAAGTTCATGATGAATATCTTAATTTATCCTTAAGTAAATACATTTTGGCCTTTTGTATTATTTTTTTAACTCGCCACTGGTTATGCAGTCTAAGGAGTAAAGGACACAATTTAAAAGTTAGTATACTACCTGTGTGCACATTCTCTAGTTTCCCTAAGTAAGCTACATATACCAAGTTTTCTATTTCTATGTTTCTTGGTTTTTGGGTTAGCCTCATCACTGGTCATGTGATTTATGGTAACAAACTTGCACTTTATGAAGATTGAGGTGAACACCTTAAAATTATTTCTTAGTATGGCTTTAAAGTGTAAGCTTACTTAATTTATTGATATTACAGCTAAATTGACCTGTGTTCTTGCGGTATGAATCATCAGGCTCTCAATATATATATTTTTAATACATCAAATATTTATATGCTGAAATTTTCCTGAAGTGTAGAACCTAAGTTGGTCTCATCATCTAATTTTACAAATATGAAGACTTTAGCTCTATTTAAAATTTTCTTAACTCAAAACAAAGAGGAAACTGTGAGTGTAAAAGCTTTTAAACAAAAATTTGAAAGGTTTTAAAGTACATTCCTTCACTTAATTATTTCAAATATTTTGCTGTCACTGGAAGCTTTTATAAACTCCTACAATCACAAAATGTGAATCGGCCGAAAGTTGCTCAGTTGCTAAACAATGTTTTGCAAAGTATGTTGGTATCCAGGAACAATTTAAGTCTCTTCTACTTAAGTGCAACAAACATGCCATTATTATGGAGAATAGAACCTAAATTTCAAGATAAATGTAAGAGTAAAGTCAAACAGAATTATGATTACAAAACATTGTATTAAACTAGAGTATTCAAAGTTACCTTCAACTAAGCTGTAATGGAACTGCATATACATTTGAAAGTTTAAATGAGATTTATTATAACTTTACTGGACTGCATCCTAAAACTATAAAAAACAACTGATCAACTAAACGAGGATGCAGAAAATATGTTTTTCTTCAGTGCTCATCCCCCATCATTCAGGGCTAGTTAGAAACCACAAGTAACTAAAATGTCTTCAATAAGAGAAGTAGCTGAATTGCCAATTATTCTAACTAATTCCCATATTTTTGCTTTCCAGGATATTTTATACCTCACTTTTATAATTTCTAACACTGCCAGACAATGTGTCACTGTTTGCAAAGCTTATTTTTGAAATTAAAATTAATAAATCATTCTTTGACAATAAAAATAACAGAAGAAAAGGTGTCAGGACTTACTATTTATTCAATTGAAAACCAATGATTATGGGAATTAAATACATAAAATAATGTAAGAAATGTTGTAGAAATGAAATCCAGAAAAGTTAAAATCTAAGTTTATCTTAGTTCCTAATAATATATATTATCCAAGGAACCAACACTGCATTTTGAAGTTTTTTTTTAAATTAAGGGTGTTGACTTTTTTTCTTGTTAAACTAATCAAGGACTTCTTTTTAAAACAAAAGGCTTTAATTGATAACATTATCCTAAAGATAAGTAATTATTGATATGTGGTAATAGCACCAACAACTAAAGAAGGATTTTTAGATTTTTAGGTTGTAGAAGTATGTTTTAGTTGAATCGAAGTCCACTTTATAAAAATAAATTCAAAACATAACTAGTAACTAATTCTTATTTCACCCAGCCATATTGTCTTGACAAATTTGATATATATATATATATAATGTTTTTTAACAAGATTCTATATAATTGTATAAAAAAAATATATACATTTTACACACAGAATTTCTTATATATGTTATTAATTAAAATTTTAAGCTGCATTGCCACATAAGCTCGAAATTATTTTTTGGAAAGTTCACTTTTAGTAAAAATTATTTCCTCTAAAGGCCCATTAACTAACGTTGCAGCAGCTCTTGATATTACACAACTGATTACTTTATAATATTTATTTATAATGTATTTTGAAACAAATATTTTTTAAACAGAACATCTTAAAACATGTATACCTCTGCTAAGAAATACTTTAACATGTTTTCATTTTAAACTACTCCTAGGCATCGTGGGGTCTAAAAAGGCAGCTATATGACACGGAAAGCCATGGTGCGGTTGTAGTTACGTTGGAGAGTACAAGCATATCCGCATGTAGTTCTGGCTCTCTAGTCAGCAAGGGACGTTTTGTTGGTCTATGCCTCAGGTATGTCTTAATGAATAACTATAGAAAAGTTTTAATCAATCATATTATCTATAAATATGATTCAAAATGAAAGTTGACATTCTTAAAGTATGTGCAACCAAGAAAATTTTTTTTTTTTTTAAATTGTATTCTTTATATTTAATTTCATACTGTGAAAATTGTATTATTTATTAGTATGAAACTACGTCACACTAAATACTATTTACTTTAATTACAAAATATTAAATCACAAATTCTTAAATAACATTATTTCAATCACCTTGTAATTATATTTTTATTATTATTTAAAATCAAAGGTTGGGCATAGTCCTATATGTTATTCCAGGACATTCTCTACCAACTTACAAAGTTTCATTCGAATCCGTTCAGCTGTTTTGGTGCGATTGAGTAACAAACATCCAAAAACACAAACTTTCACATTTATAATATTAGTAAGATAATCAACTTTTATACAATACTGGAGTCAATATATTAAATTTATTTCGTTGTTCATGAAATACAACACATCATGACAAGTTTTAAATATCCTACTTATAAGCTTAATTAATACAAACACTAAACTATTTTAAAAAATATTGAATCAAATAAAATAGAAAAATTTCGCTATAATATTGAAATAATATATAGAATGGTTAAAAATCAAAGATATCCTAAAAATTATTAATAAACTAAATAGCCTTTTTCTTTATATTTGATTAAATTGATCTCTAAAATATTGTGCTATTTTATACTCTTTTCTTAGGTTTGCAGATGATTTCGAAACTAGTCTTGATGATTGGAAGCCGGACATGAATGATAGTGCTATAATGAATTTGTGTGTTGTGTCTGAAGGTACTTATGAAGTATGTAGTCGGACCATCGCACAAAAACAAGGAAGTACAGGCAAGTTTTTAACATAGCATTCATAATGGAAGTGTAACAATGTAAATGTATATCTTATAATTTATCTTTGATTAAGAAAATGCATATCATGTTAAAGTAAGTACCACTTTCATATATTGTCTACATTTATTTCCTAATTTGTTAAAAATTGTTTTATTTGTGTCTATAAAACTCACTTTATTAATAAATTAACCCATTTTTGATCATGCTATAAGTTATTTACATAACAATGACAAGTTGAGATCTATTAAAAACAAAACAGTCGGTTAACTTTGAAGAAAGTCTCAAGTTTTCGGGAGACTTAAACTACAATCTGGTCTACCACATCATTACTCACATTCAAAATTCTATTCAATTACTTTCAGTTACAGCTAGCCCAAACTAGGATTAAAACTGGTTATACATTTATCTTGATATTATTTTCATCACTGGTAGAGTTAGCCCAGTTCAAGCTCAAGTGTGCTTGACTCATGAGATCAAGGTCAGAATTCTGGCTTACTCCCGATGATCTTTTTTCGACATTATGGTTTTCCAGCTGTTTTATAAGTTAAGTGTTTTACTAATAAGGTTTGTAAGAAGGGATTAGCTTTTTTTTATTATTCAGGAGGCCTAGGGTTAGTACTAATAAAATACAGCAAATCTGGTTATGTACCATGGGGTGATATTCATCTTTCTTCCAAGTGACTGATAGTGTTTTTCCTTGAAGTTAACCTACTTATCTGGTATGACTAAAGTGGTTAATGTTGGTAAAATATAGTAGAGTGCATACCAATAAATTATAATTAAATGAAATGTTATTTATTTAAATAAAAATATCATAGAAGATAAACTAAATTTCGTACTATAGGCCTCCATTAAAAAATTTAGAGGCGCTGCTGTTTTCTCCTATTGGCGAAGTTGCTTCTAATTAAACTTTTATGAGTGAGGTATCATGGCAGCTACAAGCATATTGACTATTTATTGTGGTTTCTGAACGTCAACATCTAGTGTTTGAGAATATTTTTGTGGAGAGAGCAAAAATATTACTTGAATCAAACATGTGTCAAATGTTTTTGAGAAGAAAGGAGTTTTGACAATGATTAGGGGTAGTGTGCTTATCGCCTGTAAAGTGATCAGTACTTATTATGAGTAATTAAGGTTATTTGGCTCATATTCAAATGCGTTCAGTAAAATTAGGCTTAGCACAAATTGATGGCTATCCCTACCACTAGGTATGATACTACTTACCTACATTGTAGGTGCTAAATAATTCACCAGCAAACATTGAATACTATTTTGTTAATAACATTGTTCTAGCATAGTAACAAAACACAATTGCTGGTGAAAACAAAAATAGATTTTTTGTTTATGTATATATACAGCTTGAATCCATTTATTCCGTCTTTAAGAGTGCTTAACTTTGTCTGTAAACATATAACAATATAGTGGCACTTGTGCTGGCATATCAGAACACCCAACAACACAACAAACTGTCCTTTTTCTTGAAATTTACAAAATGTCCCTGCTGCAAATTCTGGTTAAAACTGGTTGAAGTTCAGCCAGCAATTTCATGGTTGAAACTGGTTGATTCTGGTTAATTCCATAAAGGATTTCAACAATGTTCAACTAGTTTGAACCAGCAGAAGAAGCAACTCATTTGACTCACAGGTTGAAGCTGGTTGAAACTTGTTGAATACGTTTCAAAATTCAACTCTATCCAACTGTTTGATATGACATCTGTTCCCTTTTTAACCAGCAACTATTGAACTAGTTTCAACTGTGTTTAATCAGCTTCATCCTGCACAAATTGAACTAGTTGCAACTGTTTTTAACTGGCTTTAACTAGATTCAATCATGTTTGATCATCTTTAACCTGTAAAATACGGACTAGTTTCAACCATATTAAATCAGATTTAACCTGAAATAAAAAATTTAGTTTATAACACGTTTAACCGGTTTTAACTGTGTTTAATCAGCTCTAACCTGCAGAAATTAAACTAGTTTCAAATGTGTTTTATCAGCTTTAACTTGCAGCATATCAACTAGTTTGAACCTCTTTAAACTAGTTTTAACCGTATTTAGACAGCTTTAACTTGCAAAATATGATCTAGTTTGAAACGTGTTTATTCTATTTAAATTAGTTTGAACCGTGTTTAACCTGTTTAAATTAGTTTCAGCCGTGTTCAGCCAGCTTTAACTTGCAAAATATGGACTAGTTTCAATTGTGTCTAATTGACATTAGATGAAATTTCTGTGATGTTTCCACAACTATTCAGATCTCTCTTACACGAAACCGTTACAGAAACGCTGGGATTCCAAAAATTGTGCAAAGTGAATCAGGCCGCTAGTGCTCGCGAGTTCCTTGAGCGATTTGAATTGTATGGTGAGGATTTTCTGAACTCGATTGTGACTGGAGATGAAACTTAGATGGCTCATTACACTTCTGAGACAAAAAGACAGTCATCCCAGTGGCGGCACACCAGTTCCCGATATACTAAAAAATGCAAAACCTCAATATCGGCAAAGAAATCATGGCCACTATGTTTTGGGACTGAAAAGGGATCTTTTGATCAAATTTCTGCCTTAGGTGTAGACGTTTATCTCAGTACGATACTTTGAGACCCTAAAAAAAGCTCAAGAGAGCAATTCAAAACAAATGGAGGTGAATGTTGAAGAAGGGAGTGTGCTTGTTGCACAACAACGCCTACCCGCACACAGCCAACGCCACCAAGGCGTTTCTGGACTCATTCGGTCGGGACATTTTGAACCACCCCGCATAATCCCCTAACTTAGTTCCTTCAGACTTTCATCTTTTCACCTTCCTTAAGACTCACATCAGTGAAATTTTTTTTTATTTCGACCGACAAGGAGGTGAAACAAGAGGTGCTGAACTGGAAGAACTGACATATTTACCAACAAAATCCTGTAATTTTGTTTTGAAATACAATTTTATTTTTAAATAGAAAAATTGAGTAGTACTACTTTCTGGACATGCCTCGTACAATGGTCTCATGCAAGCCTATTACGGCTCTCCACTGGTTAAATAAAAGGTCTATCGTAAAAAAATACAGTTGGTTTTTATATGTTCATTTATTTATTCAAGAATAAATAAGTGCTAATTTATTTAGTTCTGTTGAGATTTCTTTATTAATTCCTAACAATTTAAAAATTAAAAGCACTTAACACATATTTACAAACACTTCAATATTCCATTGCCATGTATCATAATTAGAAAGCAGTAGACTAAAAATTCAATAAAATCTGAATAAAACATGCTACTGTATATTAAAGATCATAACATTATATCTACATATTTAAAGCATTATCTCAGTTTTATACTATATTATTATGAATTAAGTTTGTACGAGTAATCGAAAATTCAAGTTCAAGGATAATATTTTAGTATTTATTCAAAATCGACTTAAAGATTTTTACAAACTCAATTGGGCTAGTTAGATCTAAAGATCATTTCATATTGTCTAGTATAGTAAAAATATAATTTGAACGAATATATTAAATTTATATAAAAATTCAAAATTTCCAACTATAATTATTTTCACCAAAAAAATGTTGTTCATAAAAAATTGGTGGATAAGATTTAAAAGAAAATTCAACTAGAAATATTTATATTAAATATTACAAAAGTTGTTCTACAATTCCTAAATGTATGTATTTGATTAGGACTGTTAAGTCTTTTTTTTCTAAGAACATAATTTTTGGAGGTCGTCCTATATTCAAATAAATATGATATTTGATCACTCTGTTTCACTCCCCGAAATGTTCACGGAGGAATTTCCTTTTCGGCTTTATTGTCTCTAACAACATGGTAATTTCTCTCCAAAATTCCTTTCATTGTCAAATATTGACCACCTGTTTCTAGAACTCAAATAAAACATACATAAAAAATCAATTAATCGACACGGACTAAGTATTTATACAAATTGTATAGAATTAATATGGCTGCACCCATGACAATCACCATTCTAATTTTAGAAAAATCGATTTCATCCAATAACCACCATTTTGGCCTCAAATGTTTATATTGATAATTTTGAACATGCTAAGTGTAAACACTGTCTATTCAGCAACTAGACAAACTTGTTTTTCTCGGAAAATAACCTTGTATTTTGTACTATTGCCAGGAAAAGGTTTTCTGCTTAAGCTATGGTTTCCTAGGAAATTGTTGGGACCACGGCCGGTTGTTACTACTTGCTACATCTACCGGCAGTGCCGCATTAGTGTTTTCTTAGATGCGACCCAGCTTCGTGATTCACAGTTATTTTCTAGCTTGTGTTACTACTGTGAGTTAATCTGCACATAATTTATTGTGGAATTTACGAGTTGCAAGTAGGTCGTCCAATTCAGATGCTGTTGTTTACAAATCAGCCCTGTTGTAGGCTCTACAGATTTGCTTTTGACTTTGTGGCTTGTCATTAGTCCAAAACAACATTTCCTATGGCTGTTGTTATCTTTTAATAGGCATTCCACACTTAAGTTAGCCTCTCTCTCTCTCTATATATATATATATAATTTTTTTCTATTAGTGATTTAGGTACCAATATGCTATATGGGCTAACTCAAGCAGAAAAGTTTTATTAATTTTCAGCTAATGCCAGGATCACGATCAACTTAACATTTACTTAAGGTTAACTTAACATAACTTAACATAAAGACTATTCTCATGTTTTTAAATGGAAGCGATCACGATGCAGTTAAATTAATGTTCACTTGTAGTTAACTTAACGTAATAGATGTCCTGGGAGATCTTTCAAGTTAAGTGAACTTTACATGAAAGGTATCATGTGATTTAGCCAGCCAATCATTATGTGAGTGATGTCTACAAAGCTATTTAGTAATTCATTTGTTGGTTTTATGACCAAGGTTTAATCCTTAGCCTAAGTTCTAGTGATCAAACATTGAAACAAAATAATTAAATCAAAATAGGTAAACTAAATTTATCAACATCTTTACTTATATATATATATATATATATATCTGAATTCTAGAATACCTACATGTTTTGATCTGTGATTTGTACGATTTGTAAAGTTATAATCTGTGAATTTTTACATATATATTTTACCAATTTTAAAACTGTATAAATTCACTGATTATCACTTTACAAATAGTACAAATCACAGATCAAAACACGTAGGTATTCTAGAATGCAGATGTTTGGCTCGAGTTGTTACGTTAAGCTACGTGAATCATAATAACACATCTGTTTCCTTAGTTTAAGTGAACCTTAAGTGAATGTTACGTTAAGTTAAAGTTAAGCTTATCCTGGCATAAGGTCTTGTTGAGGAAAAATAAACAAAACAATATATAACAGACTCTTTGCTACTAGATGTATAGGCCTATTCAATTTTCTTGCACTAAACTAACCTAGACCTTTCTGGTAATAATATGTGGATATATAATTGTATAATAGTTTTATATACTCTAGTAAATTGTGAAAACATGTAGGATATTCACTCTGGTTCTTTTTTATATAGTATGTGAACATGGTGCAATTAAAGCCAATTTTTTTAACATCATTAAATAATATAGGCTTAATCCCTATTATTATCACACATCATAATTAAGATTCAGAGCTATAACAATTCCAAAGTACTCTTTTGTCAGTCCTACTGTAATTTAATAACTATCGTGTAAAACTCAATGGGTATCTTTCCACCATACTGCACAATGATTGTTCAAAGCCAAAAAACACTTAAAACATGAGCTGCTGTATTAAGATGGAATATTAGAACCAAACTTTGGGTTTTATTTAGTCTAGGAAAGTTTATATAGGGCTTTAAAGTCATCCAAAAAAACCATACTTAAAAATAGTTACCATGCTGTGATTTTGGGTAAGAAGTTTTAATTTATTTTAATTACTGAATATCGATAAACTATTTTAGAAATTTGATTTGCGCTTTCATTTTATTGAGTGATAATAATAAGAATTAAATTTTCTGTAGGCCTAACTATTATTTTATGACAGTGAAAAATTGCCTTTTATTGCGCCATGGTTGCTTATCATTATAAACTGGCGGAAAATAGGACTTTAGCCGCTTGACATATTATAATACACTGTATACTGACATATTATAATACACTGTATACTAGTTAATAGGCTAAGTCACATCATACTGTTACAATATAACAGTGTCAACACACTCACAAAGAAACAGTGAGTCCAATGATAGGCCCTACTATAGTAGTTAATTATATTTGTTCAAAATTATTTTTATTTTTACAACACAACTCACATGTACACCAAGTTATTTCATATTATTGCTTAAGGTTTAAAATGGTTTATTTAATTTATATAAATTGATTTAGCCAGCCGTAGAAGCAAAGTTAAGTTTGGTTGGTTAGGTACGTACATAATTATGCCTATTATTCAAACTTGTAAAATATACAAGTATGTTTCCTTAATATTCGAATTGAAGTGTGACTTTTAGTGGGTTGGTATTTCTGTTTTTCTATTTTATAGGATAAAGAGTTAGAGGAACAGTTTATTTCTAATGTACTTATATGACAGTTTATTTTGAGTAAAATAAAAAGTAAATGCATATTTATAGGTAATAAATAGGATCTGGGACTAACTTCCAACAGCAATTATCCTTGCAAGCACATTTTTAAAATTCAAGCTTATAATCTTTAGCGTGTCCTGCATCATGCACATGGGCCAACAAAAACTTACTCTGACTGTTTAAAAATGGCTGAAACGGTTTTATTTTTAATAAATTCTAAGTAGCAAATAGAAAAAATATATATATTCCTCATCAGGGAATTCAAAGAGACAAACAACACTTCTCAAAATGTAATGCCATCTTTAACAAAACTAATATAAAATTAATAACCCACGCAGATCTTTCATTGCAAACACAATGGATATCAAGGCTCAAGTAAGCTGGATATTAGAAAGGGGAAACAAATGATAATAGAAAATGCCGGTGGGAAATCAAGACAATGTGATAGAAACAAGTACTTTATAAATAGCAATATAATTATTTTAATTCATTTAATATTAAAATTAAATATGATTTAAAAAAATAACCTTAAAATAGATTTCCTCTTAGTAATATCGTTTGAAATATTTAAGATTTATTTTATTTTTATGTTGTAATCAGCTTGGATTTAACGGATGTCTGGTCACATTTAAAGATGAAAACAAAAACAGTTCCTTATTTATTATATTGGTATTCGGTTGAAACATCTTATTTTTTTATTTTTTTTAGAACCGCGTCTTTCTATCCGTTCGGGCTTTATGCCTATGTACAATTACGCTAATGGTATTGGGGATTAGGAAGGTTACATTATTAGGAAGTGTACACACATTCGCGTGGAGGAGTGGAAACTATTTTGGAAAAACCACCCTTCAGTACACCCGTCGGACGTCCGAGATTCAAACCTCGATCTCCTCATCATAGCCAGTCTAGCCTACTGCAAGAGTTGTTCGTTAGACCACGCTGCCACTAAAGCCGATACTAGTTTATCGTTTTGTTCATATGGTGTAAAAAAAATTTCAAATTGTATAGATTTGTATATGTTGAAACTTATTATTTGTTTATTATTTTTAATTCTAACTTATTAGCCTATTTTCATCAACTTGATAAAACTTTAACCAATCTTCAAGTTTTTCTAGATGTTAAATATTTAATGATACACCGCTGGGTGCTGTGTGTATTCTAGAAATAATTTAGACTAATTAGCTCATATGTGTCTAACTCAAACAGGAAGTAGCAAAATTTGATCACATTACATCATCATTAGTTCTCAGTTTTCTCTTGGCACCTCAGTAGTAACCCTCATGTATACTAAATATGGCTGGTTGATTCCAGTTAAAACTGGTTGACAATAAGGGTGGGTGATTCCATTTAATACTGGTTTAACACTTTTACCAGGTTGAAACAGGTTGAAACTAGTTGACAATATGGATTGTTGATTCCAATGAATACTGGTTGAACACAGCTGCCAGGTTGAAACTGGTTGAAACTGATTAAAACTAGTTGACAATATGGCTTGTTGATTCCAATGAATACTGGTTGAACACAGCTGCCAGGTTGAAACAGGTTGAAACTGATTAAAACTAGTTGACAATAAGGCGGATTATTTTCAGTTAATACTGGTTGAACACAGTTGCCAGGTTGAAACTGGTTAAATCTGATTAAAACTGGTGGACAATGTTGCTGATTGAATCAAATTAATACTAGTTAATACTGATTAAAACCGAATATTGATGGTTACTTAAAGTTCAAACTGGTTGATAACATACTTGGTTGATTCCACTTTAATCCAATTGAGCACAGTTCACACAGGTTGAATATGATATGTCTACATAGAATTCCTAGTTAAACACAGCCTATAATCCAACTTGTTTCAACTGGAATTTGCAGCAGGGGTTTCATAAGCTAATTCTATTTACTCTCTATTTGTTGGTTACAAGAAACATGGGTGGAACTTTAATAGTACACTCACTACCAGGGCCCAAAATTTGATGACCTTAAGATTGCCAAAACATGACCTATAAAATTATACTAAAAACTCTAAATAATGACTTTAAATTTTCAAAAAATGACCTAAAAAATTTGATTGAAATAACCTAATATGATGTATTTATTACAAGAGTTAGGATTTACATTATACACGTAAGCAAAAATATATCTACTGATCTATCCATTTCCACTTTAGTCTGTAGAAAAAATATCCTTTCCTTATTCAGTAATAATTTGCTTCAAATGACTCACTTTAGATGGTTTAATTTAAGGCATTCTAAATACACATAAAATGATTGCAAACTAATAAATATTATGCGCACTTTATAGATAAAAACTATGCATTTCAAATCTTTTGACAACTAAAATCATGTGTTCTACTTAACATTGGAATACATATAGCTGCTTTAATAGTAGCTCCCCATACCCCTGCATCCCTTTCCAGACATGGTATCGTGAGTGACTCACCAGGGCCCCTAATTTTGAAATGCGTGAGTAGTGAGTCGCCAGGATATATCTTTCATCTTGCACACAATCTCGCAAACCCCTAATTTTGAAACTTCTGTGCTGGGAAAACTGACGTCGCACGATCTAATAGCGAACAGATTCTATCCGCCAGCCTCACACCGTGCGAGACAGGACTTGTCTATCGAATAGGCAGTAAAATAACAAAATGGATGCCATCCCCCTCTTCGGTTGCAGCTTTCTGA
>CABFOW010000631.1:102464-117785 GCA_902141385.1 Timema californicum
CCCCCCCCCCTCCCCCCCCTCTTCGATTGCAGTTTTCTGAGAGTGATTTTGTTGAAATAAACCTACCACTTTACAAAATAGGTTTACAGAAGAAAAAAATATGATTGCTTTGTACACTTTATACAATCTTTCAATAAAAATATTTGTTTGGTTAAAAATATAGTTACATATATTAATTTTTTCATATATTACATCTGTCAATTTGGCTGAATCGATCTCTCTATTTTTTTTAAAAATTCATCAGACCTTAAACTTTAATTTTAAATTATTGTATTAGTAAACATATAATTTGTTTTAAATATATTTATATAAGTATACAAGGTATTTAAGCCTGCGTAGATTACCATAAAATTCTTCTTTAAAAATAAATTAATGAGGTAGTAAATTAAAAACGGTATACTAATTTTGAAATGTTGTAAGGATTTTATGACATAAAAATGTACACATTTAAAAATAAGGCTAAGCAAGCTAAATAATATTTGCGAAAATATTATAATATTTTACTAAATTCTAATTATTAACAAGTGATTTTGCATATAGCCCGAACGGGTGGTAGTAGTAGTAGTAATAATAGTAATAATAAACAAGTGATTTAAATTCAGACAAAAAACTAAAATATTGTAATTGGGGTGGGATCAATCTGAGTTTCAGACAAGCACACTATAAAGTGAGCTAAAGTGGATATTGAGCACATGTACGGTTTAACTTCTACTCATATAACATGAGAAAATTTTGAGACAACAATCTAAGATGCATACAACTGGAAAATGGTTTCCTAATAAAACGAAACAAATTGTTTTACATGATGCACTTAATACAATAATAGTTATAACTTTCAGTTATGTATCTTGTACAATGGCGCGTTGTGGCATCTCACTGCCTCAATCTTTTGGCACATCATGGCTTTATAGTGTTGTTTGATTGAAAACTCAGTCACAAGCGAAACAACACTACACCGCCGACTCTTACGACAGTAGAAACCTTTCAAAATTAGCTCTGTTTTGGTACAGCCTGCGATTTGCAAGTTCATGAGTTGCGAGGGGCTAGTTAGCGAGTATTTTTGCAAGATTCAAAATTAGAAGTCCAGGAGTGTAAAGATGGAACGAGGTTCATTTTAACTTTAAAAATTGCTTACCCCTCCCCCTGCAACCCTTTCCAACTTAGGTGTAGTGAAGGTCTCACCAGGAATTTGGATTTTATAAGCACGCAGGTAAAGGGGCACAAAGCTCCTTTGGACTTTACAGTATCTTCTTCAGTCAACACGTGTGTGGTAAATTATCTGATGTTTGAATATTCATCTTTTATCAAAGCACAGATAATTCATATATATATAACCTTTTTAAAGTCGTTTACAAACCTTCTTAAATTTTCTTTCCAAAAATATACTTAAAAATGTCTTATTAAACAAAAAAAAGCCAGAAAAATGACCTAGAGATCTAAAATGGCTAAAAAGGCCTATAAAATATACATTTCTACAACCAGGGAATCATGAACAGAGTTTATGTACAAATCAGCATTGTCTCTTATGGACCAAAAAACAGATGACATGTCATCAAAATCTGAGCCCTGCTCATTACAATGAGAATTGTAAATTTTTACACAGTTAATAAACATATAAAATTTATAGTAAAATTTAAAACATAGTCATAATAAAATACTATCAATGATTTAATGCATATTTGTTAAATACATTGGTGACTAATTTTACATAAATTTAGGTTATGATTCCACTATTATCTTTTTTACAGAAAATGCCAAGTGGTTCTTAAATGTGCAGTGGCAAATGGAAGGGGTGGATATTCATTTGGATGTCAACGTAGGCAAGCAACTATCTGCACTTGGCCATACACTTACTATGCTGACTGGATCTCAAGAAGAGGATGACCTCCTTACTACAGTGGAATATGATAGTGACGAGGCTGAAATTGTTGATGGCAATGCACCCTCTTTGGTTAGTATAAGTAACTAAAAAAAGTAAAGTGTAAAGTACAAATTATATCAATTAAAAACATTAATGTGGTAACTTAAGTCTCTGCCTACCCTCTCTTGCAGGGTGTTGAGTTTTCAGCTCTCAAAATAGATGGTGTTGCTATCGTTATACAACTGGTGAATTACAGCCATCAGGTTGGCAGCAGTACTGGTTTGTTTAAACAATTGGGAGGCTGGGACCGGTAATCAGTAAAGGCCGCAAGCAAACTTTTCCCAGAACTGATAGAGATAAGAAGTGTAGTGTCTGACAGTAAAGTGTGTAGGCGACCAAGTTGGACTAAACAACGTCAAGATACAATCACACTGTCGAGCAGAAAAAAATAGCTTATCCATCCCAGCCAGCTAGACGCTTCTCTCTAGGGGTTCAAATCCCTGCTAAGGGTATTTTGGGGAGAGCTTATTTAATCGTTTCCTTCTACTTTCCCACGCAAATTTGGTTACATTTCCTTAATTAATTCTGCCTGTTCAGGTATGAACTAATTACGCCAGTGGGTTAGGGATGAATATGTTTCAATTTAGAGGAAATGTACCCGAATTTGCGTGGAGAGATAATGGGAAAATATTTAGGAAATGTCACCCGATCGGGATTGAGCCATGATCTCCCAGTCATCGGTAGACTAGTCTATTGCGAGAGGAATGCCTTAGACCATGTGGCCACTAAAGGGGGATATTACTAATCCTCATGTCTAAAAATAACTAAACGATTAAATTAACATGACTTACCATTTCTTTAAAAATTATGTAAGCTAGAGAGGTGAGAGGGAGCTTATGTTGTCTAAAAATAACTAAACGATTAAAGTAACATAACTTACCAATTGTTTAAAAATTACGTAAGCTAGAGAGGTGGGAGGGAGCTTACGAAAATTCTTCCGATCATCTACGTGAGGGAGGGAGGGAGGATCTAAAATCATCTTAAAAAGCCTTATGTAATCTAAGGATGGCCCCCTTGCAATAAGAACTATGGGCCATAGATACAAGGCCTCAAAGCCAGGTCATGTTATTGAGCAGAGTAGAAAAAAGCTCAGGTCATTGCTTTATAAATCACCTTTTTAAAAAAGTATTGAACTATTTTGTTCAAATGAATATCTGGGGAGGGTAGTGATAAATAATACTGTATACTTATTTATCAGAGAAAAAAATAATTCAAGGTAAAATCACTGATAACTCGTTTTTGAAGACTTGGTCAATAACTATAATAAACTATACGAGAGTATGTAGCTAACGATTTTGTCGTACCATCTATTTGTTTTTATTAGTAGGTGGGTGAAATAAAAAATAACTCAAATTTAATGTGCTAAATTTAGCCAGTTTGCTTTGATTGATTTTTAAACTTTAAAGGCTAACGAGGCATCAAAATATTTAAAAAGCGGTTTCATTTGGAAGACTAGAACAATTTTGACTAAATATATCTGTTATTTTTACTATTGATATCACCGCGTCATACTACCTGTTCATGTTATACGCATATATGATAATCTAATTAGGTAATAATGAGGAAGGAAGCATTTTACAGGTTATCTACCAGTATTTTTATCTAAGGAGATGGGGAAACAATTTAGGAAAAACCACCCTCAGTAGACCTGACCAAGATTTGAAACCCAAGCGTTCCGCTATCAGCAGGCCAATTTAACACTGGAGTGACACCTTACAACAATCGGCCATTGAAGTGGGTATCTGTTATTCAATACGGTGTTTATAGTTTTCAAACATCTATAAGATTTACACAATTTTCCATAAATAAATGTTTTTGGGAATAATTTTTCGTCCTATTGGTAGATTTTAACTTTAGTAATATCTCCATGGTGTCAGCCTGCAAGCAGGCTATACCAATCGAGAGGCTGCCGTATGTTGGCGAAAGATAGTGCCAACATTTTCGGGTTCAGTGTGCTATATGGTCAGCATAATGAATCCACCAGCCTTCTATCTCAGTTTTCTAGACTGAAGTGCTACTTATTCATTCAAGTAGATCCTCATTTGTCCTCACAAGGTTGTTTTTGGTTCTGTTTCAAACCCACTGCTTCGCAGACAGAATTGGAAGCACTGGGGGTGGAACCCGGGACTTCGGGATCTGAAGCCAGTAAATCTGATCACTATATGCCAGAGGTGGTCGAGTATCAACTACTTACTTACTTTGTGGCATTGGGAACACAAAAGTTCATTAACTTTAATGATGGTGACCTGGCAGTCTAGGGGTAAGGTGTCAGACTTCTGTGCTGGCGGCCGGGGTTCAATCCTCGGTCCCGGCACAGACTTATCTGATTACCAAAACCCTTCCTTCACCTCTGACAAGACATCTTGTGAATGTGGGGAATGCCAGGCCGACCACTGTGGTTCGGATTCCACGTTAAACTGTACATCCTCCATTTCATCTCACAATCACCCTACCATTACACATTAGCGTAAGTGTGTATAACCCGAAGGAGTAGTAAGACGCAGTGTTAATAATAGTAATAAAATAATAATTTAACTTTAATGGTTTTAAATATATTTTACTCATTATCGTCTCCATGTCGTGGTCAATATTGCTAAACCGCTTTGACTGATCACTGAGTGTGTAAATTAATCAGCTCTAGTAACTTTGCTAGTTCGATTCCCTGTAAGGTTGAAATTACTTAGTACTAGTGTGATACGAACTCGGCCAAGACAAAAGAGATTTTGAACATACTATAAATGTGTTGCAGAGTGTTAGTAACATTTACTTTCAGCTAAGAGCTTTTTTAGAAAAAGTACTTAAAACATCAGAATAATCACTACATTTATATAGAAATATTTATTTGTATCTTAATTTTGATATTATTTCTACAGTAAATAAAATAGTATCGCTACTCATCCGTTGTAGTTAAATTAGAAGAGGGCCTTGGTGGGTAGGTTTAGGAAGAAACAAACAAGCTTGTTTTTTAGGGAAAAATTAACCAAAATCATACTCTTGTAAGAGAGAGTGTAGAGAGTTTTGCTGACAGAATCAAGAAAATTAAGATCAACACCTATGAATTAGTAGGATGAAGCATTCTGGAATGAAATAATTAAATGCGATGTTGACCAGAGAGCCCAAGATTATTTTCTAAATGGCCTTTTTGGGGACATAAGAGAATGTACAAGGTTAGCAAAACCTAAGCGCTTTAAGGAGCTGTGGAAGCAGCAATAAATTTGGGTTGAAGCAGATCATCGACATTAAGAGAGAGAAGAAAATATTTTTAGAAAGATATTCACTATAGATAAGGGGAAACATTGTTTTAAATACAAGAAACAAGGCCATGTAATGAGGGATTGCAGATCTACTAAGGGGAGACAGTACTTCCCTACAATGACAAGGAATTCTTGTTATAGGTGTGGTAAAATGGAACATTTAGCAAACCAGTGTTCTGGGAAGGTAACCATCACCCAAACGAGAACCGGATCATAGGAGCCATGAACTACAGTCTTCAGCAAGAATTGTCCTCACAGTCTCAATAGAAAAGGATAAAGCTACTAGTCAACTAGTGCTATCAAATATTTATTGAGGGAGAAAATATCAATTTCAGTTAATAGCGGGGCACAAATTTCAATTATGTGGCAGAAGATAGTGGAATTTATGGTGACTTCCCAACTGAGATTTGAGATTTCGGGTTTATCAGGTCGCAAAATGCAGAACTTGGAAAGCTGTGATGAAATTAAAGATAGGTGGGAAACCCTATCTGGCACATTTCAAGTTTTGGAATGTCGGAGCAATTTGATTACAATGCTATATATACTAGGCCTGAAATGTGTGGGTCTAGCGCTTCCTTCTCCAATATATAAAAATACCAGACGTTAAAATATACACGATGATTGACCGGCAGTATTGCACAGACCCTCCCTTTTCCACTATAGAGCCACAGAGACATATCAAATGGACCCAGCTTTCAGAAAGAGCACGGTGCTTTAAAGTGAAAAGTAAAATTAAAAAATGTAGATGAAGATAAATTCAAACCATGACTTTCTAAGAATGGAAACGACTAGATTTAAGAGTTAAAGGCTTAAAAATGAAGTTGAAAAGCTGTAATCTAGAATATAGTTTCCTTACAATTTTTATTATGGCTTGGGCTGCTTACAATAAACATAAAACTCCACACTTTCTTATGATTAAATATTGTAGCTGAATAACTTAGTAATTATAAATACAGATTAAATTAGGCCTAGAAAAAAACAGTGACATTAGATGTTGAAGGCTATTTATATTACAATAGGCCTAACTGATTGGATAATGATAAAATACCATAAGTAGGGTCCATATCTTGATAATGAAAACAATTTTTAACTTGAGGGAGGGATTTTGTAAAATGATATAACATGTTTATAAATGTTCTTGAATATTGTAACTGCTGGTCACTTGCAAGCCTGTTTGATGAACAAAGAATTTATGTGTTTCAAGAATATGATTAAATTAACAAAATAAACAATTGCAAACAAATATACTATAGATGAAATGGTCGAGAGCAAAGAGTTTAAAACTTGACCACTAAAAGAAAGATGAGTTTTTTTTATAAGATTGGATAATATTATAACTAACTGGTCGTAGACAATCCTTAACACTAGTATATAGATAAAAATGTATTACCTAACTAACAATATTTCTTTTTTGATTGGATATTAATCCTATTAATTAAATTGACTATCAATTTAATAGGTGCATATTACATATTTGTAATTCTCATGTTAATTTGTGATGAGAAATAGTAATAAATAATCGTTTCTTAAATAACTTAGTCACTATTGGTATGATCAACCAATCATTTTGGGCCTTTATTTGTATAAAATAACCACTTTTGATTACTATCAATTACTATACATGTGTTTATTATATAAAAGTTTATCCTTTAAGTATATTTTATACTCATTATTTCAACTATAAAAGTATTTATTTTTTATCTTTTATAGGAAAGCATCACTCTTAGAAGAACTCGTAATCTTACAGACAGTCTGCCTGCTTTTGTCTTCGACCCATCATTGGATGCTAAAAAACGTTCCAAATTGATAGAAAAAGAGATGAATGAGCAAGCAAAGATTATAAATGACCTTAGGTCACTAGGCGCATCTCATGGTACTATTGAACAGGAAATGAAAAGACTACAAGAACTTGAAGCAATGGTTTTTAAAGACTTTCGCAGGTTAGCTATTCACCTAGTTATAACTCTTCTTTTTAATTATTTTAAATATAAATTTAAAAAACTTTGTATACTCCAAATAATTTGGGGTATGGTCCACATTTCACTTCAATAATGAACTAAGTGAATTGTTCTTCTCATCTTTTTACCTTGATTTAAATTACTTGTTCTGCTCAGCCCAAAAAAGAAACCTACTTTATTAAATTCTGAAATTACTATCTCAATATTTACAAGTCATGAACCAAATTGATGAAATTTTAACAAATAAAAGATATCAAATAGAAAAATTTAATCAATAGAAACAAACATAAACTTAACCACATAAAAATTATATAAGTTATTAAGTTGTAATAAAAATTAGGAGACTGAATTGTATCCACGGGGTGGCTACAAAACATGTTTTACAAAATTCCCTGACTTTTCCAAGTTTTATAGGCAACATTTTTCAATTTTCCCTCACTACTTTTTTCCAGTTTAAATGGTGGATGATGAGCTTTGTTCATTTATTATTGATCACATATTAAAAAAAGTTTATCTACTAAACATAAACTGTTTTATCAGTTATTTTAAAAATTAAAATGTTATTTTATTTAGGTATTATTAACTTTTGTTTTAGTGTTTAGTTGAAAAATTAATTGAATATTTTAGACATATTTCTTAATTCCCTGACTTATCCTTATTTTTAGTTAAATTCCCTGCCATTTCCCTGTTTTCCCTGCCATCCAAATATTCCCTGACTTTTCCAGATTTTCCCTGTCTGTAGCCACCATGATCCACTCTGAATGGTCTCCATTCCATCCAACACAAATGAAAATTCTTATTTGTATAGCTAGAATTATCTGCATTATATCCACTAAATCCTGAATTCTATCCACTATCATCTTCATTCAAACTTTTCTCATAGAAACAACACAAATGAAAATTCTGATTTGCATCCTCTAGAATTATCTGTATTACATCCACTAAATCCTGAATTATATCTGCTCTGAATTGTCTCCATTCAGACAGTTTTCAAATAAATTGCTTTAATAAAAATCCCGATACAAATCAGGATTTATTGTATATAATGCAGATAATTATAGTCGATGCAATTCAAGATTTTTATTAATGCTGTTAATTTGAGAAATATCTTAATGGAGATTATTCAGAGTGGACACATATAAGGATTTATTGGATATAATGCAAGTGGATACGATTCAGAATTTTCATTAAAATGGGTTATTTTAAAACTGTCTGAATGGAGACCATTAAGAGTGGATACAATTCAGCTCCCCCATAAAAATGTATAATTAGTAAAAGTAGTATTTGAGCGGCAGTATTGCTAATTGTTCCTGGAAAAGGAGGGGGGGAGGGAATGCTCACACACATTCTAATGTCACTTAGCATTAATATGCTACAGGACCAAGGTGTCCGTGTGAATACTAGCCTGTCTGGTTGTGGGCCAGCATGTCCGGGTGCTGGTATAATCTCAGGTCACTGTGATTTGTCAGTATTAGTGTGTTGGTGAACATTGGAGCACTTATATGAATGACACAGGTTATGTAGACATGGCCGTGAATTGTATAATGACTGAACATGATAACAGATTGATTAATAAATGTTTGATCTAGTTGTTTTTATTTTTATCAATTATTGGTTTATTTTATTCTATTCTGTGTTATGCATCGGCATTTACTTTAATTATTTTATTTAGTGACTGTTTTAATTGTAAGCAAGTTAGTGTATATGTTTGCTTTATATTGTTAGTAATTAAACCCTTGAAAATAGCAACAACAACAAAGATCAGAACAGCATATATAATAGTATGTAACAGCAACAAACACTAAATGTAATATCACCTATTTCACATGAAGAGTTTAAGTAGCTGATAGAGCTGTGATATATTAAGTATAATGGTATTTTAAAAGAATTATAAGCACTGCCAGGAGTAATTATTATGGGTACAAAGGGGTGGGATAGGGGATTCAAACGTTCCCTCCACATCCCCCTCTGCAAAAATAATTCCAAAGCCTTTAATATGATGCTTAAAGATGGCCTTATATCAAACTTCAAATAACTAATAGAGGGATTCACTTTTAAAAAATTAATTTGCTATGAAATGATCACTCCAAATAGTTTCTAGAGGCATCCGGTTTTTAAAAGAAATAACAGCTCCCATATGCATATAATATACTTTTTTAATCCAACTGAGAATTACTCCAATTAGCTTTTAAGTGTAGTAAATTTTCAAAAATGTGTTGGGATAGGGGGAAACCATTTCAAATAACTTCTTTAAGACGTCTAAAAAATCCATTAGAATTTCATTCCAAATAGCTTAGAAGGGCATCCACTTTTAGAAATTTGCTGATGAAAGACCACATCAAATAGCTTTCAAATGAATATAATTTTCAAAGATAAAAAATCAGCTGACAAACACTCTAAATATCTTCTAGGGCATTCCGAATTTCAAAAAAATTCTGGGTGAGGACCACTTGAATAGAATCATGGGTATCTAATTTATACAAACAATTCTCTAGCAGCAACATTTTCTAAAATTTACTAAAGGAAGACTACTCCAAATACCTGCTGGTAATCTGCATATTAAAAAAAAATAGCTGTTAAAAGATTATAAAGTTCAAAAATTCTCCTTACGAGGGATTATAAATAGCTTCTAGGAGCATTCAATTTTCTATCTTAAACTGGAGAGAGGAGGATAGAAAGTCCTTAAAAAAATTTGTTAGTTGTCCCTCACTCCTCTCTTACACAAATAAAGTTCTACCATTACTTTATAAAATAACAATTTTCTTATTTCTTAGGGTTAAGTAGTCAGTTTTAACATCATGTCATATACCCCACCCAAATTAAATTCACCCTATGCCCATCTATGGTAATTAGTAAGATTATACAACTAACAGTATTTGTATTTTTTCAGGAGTTTGTTAATTCTTTAACACAACAGTTAATAGTCTTTTTCTGTTTCTTTTTTTAAACTAGTTTTTTCCCACATTCATTGGTAAGTAGTTACTTAGTGAGTGGACTACATATGTTCATCCTGGATCATCTTTAACTGGGTCTTTTAAGTAAGCTCTAGATAGGGTATCTGCCATAAACATTTGTTTACCCGTTACATAAGCAATTTTGATTTGATACTTGATTAATTTAAGCAATAATCTTTGCATCCTTGAAGACACCTTAGAAATGTATTTATTGACAACAGTTACTAAAGGTTTGTGGTCGGTTTGAACATTTACAAGTCTGCCATTGGTTAGCTGGTGAAACTTTTCAAAGCAATAGGTTACGGCTAAAGGTTCTTTTTCTATCTGAGCATATCTGTTCAGTTTCTGTAAGACTTCTAGATCCATACGAGACAGGGTGTCCATTTTGTAAAATACAAACTCCAAGGCCATCCTTAGAGGAGTTGCACTGTAATGTTAACGGTTTGGAACTATCAAATATAGTTCATACCTGTGGTTTGGTTAACTCACTTTTTAACAGATTAAGCGCATATTCATGTTCAGTAACAAGATAACACAAAGGCGCAGTTATCTTAAATAGGTTAGGTATGTACTGTGATAAGAACTTAGAGATCCCCAGTAATCTCATTAACTCTTTTTTTACTTTTAGGTCTTTCCATCTTTATAATGGCTTTGACATGATGAGGATCAGGGTTAATTCCTTCATTAGAAACAATTTGTCTTATAAAGTTTACTGATTTTACTCTGAACTGATTCTTTTTATTATTATACTTTACATTGTTTGCTTTAGCCTTTTGTAAGACTCTGTTTAAAATCTGATCATGCTCTTTTTCACTAGACCCTCCAATAATTAAATCATCAAAATAGATTTCACATCCTTCAATTCACCAAAAATATCAAAGTTTTTTGAAAAATTTCAGGGGCTGAACATAACCCATAGGATAATCTTTTAAACCTATACCTGCCAAATGGTGTATTAAAGGTACATAAATATGAGCTGGGCTCATTTAACTCTTTGTGCCCAAAACCTTCTTTCATATCTAACACTGAAAACACTGTTTTCCCACTTAACCTTGACATTATTTCTTCTGCTTTTGTAATCAAAAACTGTTCCTTCTTTATTGCATTATTAAGATCTTTAGGGTCTAAACATAGTCTTAAAGGGTGGTTAGGTTTCTCCACTATAACTAAACTATTGACCTACTCAATAGGTTTAGTAACCTCTGTAACAATATATTTTTCGTTTAGATCATCTAGAGTATTTTTGAATTTAATGTGCAAGCTTAGAGGCACATACCTAGGAGGGTGTAGTTTTGGAATGACATCATCTGTTAATATCATGTCAAGTTTGCCAGGAAACTTCCCAAGTTCATTAAAAACTTCAGTATGCTTAGTGATATCATCTGCTTTGCTTATATGCTCTGTAATATAATCTATTCCTATTTTTGCTAACAAGTTAAGTTTAGGACAATCACTTAAGCCTAGCAAAGGTACTGAGCAATTTATTATTACTATTCCTTAAGGCTTTAATTTATGTTTGTCTCCAAAAGCTACCAATTTACCATTAGTTTCAGTTAACTTGTTATTGTACACACTTAAGGGAAGTATGCTAGATTCTGCTCCTGTATCTAATTTAAATTTAACTTTTTGTTCACCCAACAAAATGGTTTCAAACCAAGAAACATTGCTTCCTACACTGTAAATGTTAACCTCAGAATTTAGTTATAAGTTGTCAATATTATTTAGACCTGTTTGAATTTTATCAATAAACAAATGATTAGAAAATTCACTTTCTAGCCTAGGTCCTGCTTCACTTTTCCAGTCTCCATTAGATATTTGATCATTTTCTATTACATTATTTGGGTCAACTTCTAGCACTTCATGTACCTGCCTATTTCTAGATCTAAAATATCATAGCTTAGCAAAATGATTTAGTTGCTTACATTTAGAACATACCTGCCTAAATGCTGGACAAGATCTGGGCTTATGTATATAACCACATTTTTTACATTCATAACTTTGAACACTTTCACTTCTGATAGGCCTATTATTATCAAAGGGCATTTTTTACAGCTTTGACACTTTTATTATGCACTTTCACTGATTCTACACTTTTTTCCTGAAGGGCTTTCACCTGTAATCTGCTGACTTCAGCACCTCTACAGGGCCTCTAATTTTGAAACGTGCGAGTAGCGATTCGCTAGCGTATTTCTCTAATCTCACACACAATCTCGCAAACCCCTAATTTTGAAACTTATGCGCTGCGAAAACTGACGTCATATGATCGAATAGCAAGCGGATTCTACTCGCCAGCCTCACACCGTGCGAGACAGGGCTTGTCTATCGAATAGGCAGTAAAATAACAAAATGGACCCCATCCCCCTCTTCGGTTGCAGTTTTCTGAGAGTGATTTTGTTGAAATAAACCTACCACTGTACAAAATAGGTTTACAGGAGAAAAGAATATGATTGCTTTGTACACTTTATGCAATCCTTCAATAAATTTATTTGTTTATGTGAAAACATAATTATATATACTAATTTTCTCGTGGTTCCTCAACCGTGAATTTGGGTGAGTCGGTAACGTGATCGTCTCATTATCTAAAGTTCGCGTGTTCAAATCCTCGCGACTCTAGGTTATTTTTTTTTATTTATTAGATTTCAAACTTTAATTTTAAATGATCGTATTAGTAAGCATATAATATATTTTAAATATATTTTATAGAAGTATACAAGGTATTTGAGCCTACTTAGACTAACATAATAGTAGTCTACTTAAAAATAATTTAAAAGGGTATTAAATTAAAAACGCTAGGCCTACATTAATTTTGAAATTTTGTATGTAGGTGATTATTTAAAATTATATTAATGGGGTTTATGACATAAATTTGTACACATTTTAAAATAAGTCTAAGTAAGCTAATAATTATTCGCATAGTACAAATTTTTAGGGTATATTTATGTTTTAAAAATAGTTGCGAAAATAAAATAATACATTACTAAATTCTAATTACGAAAACGTGATTTAAATTCAGACAAAAAATTAAAATATTTTTCATGGGGTGGAATTGAACTCGTGGAATCTTAAGTTTGAGTCAAGCACTCTACCAAGTGAGCTAAAGTGGATAGGTCCCGAGAAAATTGTTTTACTTATAGTGATATAACTTTGAGAAAATTTTGAGACAACAAGCTTAGATGTATACAACTTGAAGATGGTTTCCCAATGAAACTAAACAAATCGTTGTATATGATGCACTCAATACAATATTAGTGTTTACTTTCAGTTACGTATCTTGTATAATGGCGTGTTGTGGCATCTCATCGCCTCAACCCTTTGGCACGTCATGGTTTTACAGAGTTGTCAGATTGAAAACTCAGTCGCAAGCGAAACAACACTACCCCGACTCGCACGACAGTAGAAACCTTTCAAAATTAGCTCTGTTTCAGTACAGCCTGCGATTTGCGAGTTCATGAGTTGCGAGTTAGCTCGCAAGCGAGTATTTTCGCAAGTTTCAAAATTAGGGGTCCAGAACTCTGCAGCCTTCTTTAGGGTTAGGTCCGGCTCTCGAAGCATGCGTTCTTGAAGATTATTATCTTGGATTCCCAAGACGATCCTGTCCCTTATTAGAGAATCCTCTTCCTTGAATTCACATGCAGATGCAGAGGTTTGTAGTTTCGTTAGGAAGCTGTCAAACGTTTGTCCTTCTTTCTGGCAGACATTGAAGAACTTATATATTTCAAAAATTACATTTCTTAGTGGTTGACAGTAGGCTTCAAATTTTTTCATGATAGTTTCATGTTCATCCTTTATCTTCTCCTGTTGCATACTTAAATGTTTTGTAGACCTCAAGTCCATCTTCACCAATTAAATTCAGTAGAATGGCTATTTTAGTAGTTTCTTCAGCTTTTGTTTAAACTTACGCCAGTTTTCTAATATGTTGACCATTAGTTCTAATGGTTGAGGTGGGCAAAAAACGTTGTTCATTATGATAATTTTATTCTTGAAGACTTCAATCTTTTTTTTTTATGTGAACTTCAATGACACAATGCCGAACAACTCTGTTTTACTATTAACACAATTTTTAAGGTTATCCACTTGACCATTTATATGTGTCCAACTCTCTATTAGAAAATTAATTTATCAAATCACTTCTGGCACCATGTATATAATTTATATATATAACATTTTATAATTTTTATAACATTTTTATAACATTTTATAATATACAACAGTTTGCTACCATTAATTCTTGTTCATTTCAAATTACTATTTATGTTAAATAATTCCAGTTTTATACTCTCCATTACTGTTTCAAATGCGTATAATTCCTTTTTTCATCCAAAATGTCAATTCCTATTAATTCCTGTTCTTGTTGAGAAATAATTTTAGGAGAAACAAGCAGTAACTCTAATCAGGGAAACTACAAGACCAATTATTCCTGTATATATTGTCTACCAACCATAATGATGACCTAAAAATTTAAATTCTTATAAAACACAAGGTTTTAATTTCAAAGATATAACTCATGGTGTATAAAGTGTGTTACAATTTCAGAAAGGGATTTTCAAACCTCTAAACATCTATAAACAAATTACCCATGCCACAGAGTGGCCCGGTTTTAATAAACTTGTTATTATACTGGAAATTATGTTATAGCATTATTAATAAACATTTATTTTCGCTATAGTAGTAAATATTTTAATTATGTTAATAGGGATATGATCCAGAAGCTACGTCGTCAAAGTGTCAAGGCATCCTCCATTAAAGGAAAGCTAGGTATTGGGTCTAAGATGTCTACATATCGGTCAAAATCCTTCATTGTGCCCTCAGCTACACCAGAACATCATGTTGAGCTAGAAAGGTAAGCCTATGTTAATAAATTTAGTGTGTATATATATATATATATATATATTTTGTAATCAATGGGAAAAAAGTTAGTGAAGTCTGTTTGTGTATGCTTTTATTTCCTCAATTGCATGTTTTTGAACAAACCTTTGGTGACCTAATCTTATAAATCAAAGGGATCATGCAAAGAAAGGTTCAATTTAAAGAGAAACAATAGTATTCACATGGAGAGGTAATGGAAAACCAGCTCTAACTGTACCTGACTAGGATTCAAGCTTCTTAAGTCACTCTTAAGTAAAGGTGCAGAGCTAACTATGTTGGTGCTGCACTTACAAATAAACACACAGACCACAATACTGTAAAACCTATTTCTAATGTATAATTGATGTGAGTGTTTTTTTTTTTTTTTT
>CABFOW010000631.1:117817-129715 GCA_902141385.1 Timema californicum
TTTTTTTTTTTTTTTTCAAAATTAATTTAACATTGTAACTTATTTATTGGTGTTTAGCATAAAGGTTGATTGTAAAACTTTCAACTTATGGTATTCCCTTAAAAAATCCATTACATATTTCTACATTCAAAACAATCCATAAATAAAGTTTATCATAATTCTATATGTTCTGATCTATCAATAAATAGAGTGAAAAGGGGCTCAAGTTCTTCAAAGTCACAAACTACTTTTAGATAGAAAAAATGGTGGTATTGAGGGACAAGAGTTTTTTTATCCATAAAATGTTAGTGGCCGATATACATTTTATAGCTGTAAAAATTTTTACAAAGTTATAATAAACAGGGCCATTAGTGCTTAAAGGTCAGAAGCCAACAATACAAATCCAATTATTTAAAAAAATAGTTTCCAACAACCATAGTTATATTAATAATGTGCAGTTGTGTATTTAATAATTCTAAAAAATATATTTGAATATTTAAATAAAAGATTTCCCCCCATGATCAGCAAAGAAATATTTTACATCTGTATCGGTGCATTGCCTCATGTCCTAGTGGGCAGCAAAGTAGTCTCTATAATAGGGATACTGATTTGAAGATATAGTGCGAGTGTGCTCAGGTTAAGTCTGAGCAACAGCAAATAGTTTGTTGAGTATTCCAGACAAAGTGTTTGGAGAGTTTTAATCGAGAGGGTGCATGAAAAAACTACAGACAAGGTTTGGTGTGTGCAATGTGGTTTCATGCCAGGTAGAGATTGCATGGACTAGATATTTGCATTGCAACAATATATTGGGAAATGTATGGCAGTAAATAAGAACGTGTATTGTGCATTTGTTGATCTGGAGAAACCATATGGTAGGTTGAATAGGAGTAAAGAGTGTAAGTATGGTTAGTAAATGCAATTATGGTGGTGTATGATGGAAATAATGCATGTGTTGGGGTGGATGGAGCTTTGAGCGAGTGGTTTGGCACTAAACAGGGTGTTATACAAGGTTGTGTTATGTCTCCATGACAATATAATGTTTTCATAGATAAGTGTTCGAGGGATGCACGGTTTACAAATGAACAATGTTAATGTGAGAGTGTGCTGTCTATATGCAGATGATACCTTATTAATTGCTGAGAATGCAAGTGACTTGCAGAATGCATTAAATCATTTGAATGTTGCGAAAGGCAGACGTATATCTGTATAAATGTCTCCAAAACTAGGGTGATAGTTTTTGATAAGGATGGATCAGGAAATGATTGTCAACTTAGTACAAATAGAAAACTGTTAGAACAAGTTAATGGTTTTGTGTATCTGGGCAAAATGTTCTGTGAAAATGAAATTATATATGTCGAAATTGACAGACAGGTGAACATCTCGGAGAATAGTTGGATGCCTGTGGACTATTGCAAAGAATTGTGTTGTATTGAGAGAGTCAAAGATGGCAGTGAATAAAGGTGTGTAAACAACACCATTTTTCTATGGATATGAAGTGTGGGTTTGTCAGGATAAACACAAGAACAAAATGAATGTGGTTGGAATGAAATATTTAAGAAATGTATGTGGAAAAACTCGTATGGACATAATCAATAATGAATGGGTGCTAAAGGAGTGTGGTTTGAAAGGTAATCCATTAGGTCATTGTGAATGAATTTTCTTGATTTGGTTTGGGCATGTTGAGAGGATGGGTGTGCTTCGAGTGAATAAGCAAATATATGAAGGGAGAGAGTGTGGATCAAAATGAAGGGGTAGGCGATTTAACACATGGCTAACTGTTATAGATGAATGTGTGAAAAAGAGAAACATTGATATTTTAAAGAATAAAGAAGCATGGATGATTCGGTGAAAGGATGTTGTAAGGATAGAGAAATGTGAAATCTTAGTCAGTATGGATTAAGTACGAAATTTCTTTTCGAGCTATATACACACTTGCTTACCTACCCCTTATGGGAATGCTTTGATTGTGTGTGTTTTTGTGTGTGCGTGTGTGTGCATATGCACAACCTTTATGTGAAATAGAAGGGTTTGATCATTTCAGTCCCTCTCCTCTCTCTATCATATGAATCATCTTGTATAGAATAATTCTAATTTTATGAATCTCTAGTATTTTATTGTTCACATGCAACTATAATCGGCTGGGGCTCGCGGCTCCTTTGTTTATGTGTCGAGCTTTGGGTTAGAGACAATTTCACATGTTTTGGTTATTGTTATGAGAACCTACGAGCAGTCATGTCTAGTGTGGGAAATGGCAAAGTCTTGACCCTAATAATTCGTTAATTTATTAATTGGAACTGTTGAACCGTATTCAGTAATTTACTTTAGGCATTGTAGTGCTGTCAAAACCAATGTGTCCAGAAATAATCTACATAGTAGCTATAAACCTCAGATGATGGGTATCAAGTTCCGTGGTCATTTACTTAGTTGCCTCATATCCTCATCTCCTTGTTAATCCTTACAGTTCATTTTAATTAATCAGAGGGTGCGGGTAACAACCACTAGTTGTTGATCACTGGAATTCATCCATATATTATTGGCGCACGCCATAAAAATTCTTTAGTAATTTACAAGGTATTTATAAATTCTATTCTTGGCAGCTAGCTCACCCGTTTAAATAACTTAATGCTAAGATGTTCATTTATAACATAGTTATAAACTAACATTTTGATTCACAATAATATTAATTATTTAATTTTACACTACAATTATTATTTGAGTAACATATTTATCTGAGCATCTTTCATTACTTTAATGAAATTTACAACCTTATTAAACAAGGTTAAGTGTTAATTTAAAAATGCATGATTTTGTTTTTAAACTTAACATTGAGTGTTTACAGAACATAATTTAGTGAATATTATATTAATGTTTTAAAATGGGTTTTTAGTATCATATTTATCTCTAAATAAAATGATATTATTCTTTTAATAACTTTCACTTATATATTTTTGAATAGAAACATGGTTTTAAATTCAAATATTCTCTCTTCAAAAATATATCTTAAGGGCCTGGTCAATGGTAGTTGGAAGTGAAGTCGCATCAGCGCTAGCCCCTAATTTACGGTATCAGAAGAAACAACTTGAGTTATACTTTGTCTCCGGGGGCTCTGTCAGCCCACAGTGTTGCCAGAACTATCGGCACTTTAGATATCAGCACCTTAGAGCTCACCCTGCTTCCCTTCATCCATCCAAATAGTGAGACTGAGCTAGCAAGCAAACAAAACAAGGCTATAATCCTCTGAAACCTTTATTGCAGGTAGCAATCACCTCTGTATTGATGGGGGTTGGAGGGGAGCGGGGTTAGAGTATAAACCTATACATAGCCTTAACGAGAGCTATTGCCTAAGATTGTCACAAATAGAAGTCACTGCATTTGTCAACTGGTTTGGTCTCTAATTGAAATTCCTTCTAGCTCTCAGATAAAGTTCGTTCACGGTAGGAGTTTACCTGGGAAAGGACTTTTTTCCCTACCAGAAATCTATTATATAGTAGGATATTGGTAAGAAAAAAGACCTTTCAGAGGTAAACTCCTCCCGTGAATGAAGTATATGTTTATTTGTAATCAAATTGGGGTATGGTCTGGTTTGCCAGTAACAAGGAGGTCAGGCATCAAATTCTTTTGGGGTGTGTGTCTACAAAGAGTGGATTTTTTTATGCTTCCCACTCTCTCTACCTTTACACAAATGTGGCTACATCCTCTCTATTTATGCTTTGCCGTCATCTGAGGAACAAACTGATGCAATGTTTTTTAGTACAGATATTCAGCTGTGTCCAGATAATCCTACTCCACAAAATCAAAGCAATTGCAACGCTTCTGCATATTAATCAAATCATCCATACCAAATTAATGTTTCCAGTGATCTAATAGGCCTGCCACCACAATTAGACACATCCAAAAAGGACATTGTAACAGAAAATAACCAATTATTGTGTTTCTAACAGCTCTTCACAAAATAAAATATTTGAAGACCTATCATCCTTGTCTAAAAAACACATATTTTATGCTAAGGTCATAACAACTTTAAAAAAGACGAATATTTCAAGAAAAAATCGCTAGTGCTATTTCTTCTGACAAGTGGCAGGAGTTCTACACAAAAAAAGAAAAAGCTAAAAAAATGAACTAGAAAGAAAACTCAAATGGAAAGAAGAGAGAGTCAAAAGTAAATATTTAAAATCAAAGAAGACAAAGTTAACTGCTGAAACCAAGACTGCACTTCTGAAAGAAGAAACTAAACATTTTCAGACAACATCTACAAAACACAAGGCTAAAATGATGAAAGTGAAAAACACACATAAAAATTCCTGTTGCAATGGATGTAAACAATATGAATTAGAAACTGACGATATTATATTTCAATTAGAAGAATCAATAACTGACAATATTACCCTTGAAACATCAAGTCAAAGTGAAGTGATGCACTTTACATCATCTGAATGGGGAAATGTTTGCCAAATGTAAAATCAGTAGGAAATTGTGAGGCAGTAAAAGAAGATGATTGAATGGTAGTTGCTTTGAAAGTAGATGATCAGAAAAAGATAAGGTTTTTTATTGGAAGAGTGTTAGAAGTCAACAAGGTAGGCCATACAGGTTGTTTTTTTTCACCCAAAAATTAAAACAAATCATTGTAATTATGTGTATGGTTACCCTGATATTACTTACTCTCACTCTATTTAGTTACGGCCACAATAGACTAAAAAGGAGGAGGGTGATAACTAAAGGAAATAATTATATGAAAAAGTAAAACATTAGCAGGTTAATGATTTATTTGAATTTTATTCTAAGTAACAAACAGTGTTAAAACAACAAGTTGTATGGTCTTACTGAAGTGTGTTGAAAAACAAATAAATCTTAGCAATTTATTACATTTGCAGTGCGTTTCAAAATTTTAAGGAATATAAGTATATAATATAAATATATATGGTCTAGAAGAGACGAATGAAATAAACAAAATAGTTGCTATTATTTAAAGAAACTTTTTTAAATGATATACAAGCTTCTAATTCAACCCAGAGAATTAAGATCAAATAAAATCAAAAAGATCAAAAGTTTAAATTACCAAATATTACAAAAATTGCAAAGAGTTTAAAGAGCTTCTTTTAAATGGTTTACAATGCGTGAAATTCACACCAGTGAATACAAACTAAACAGTTTTAAATTTAGGTAATAAATCTAAATATCGCACCAGATATTTACTTTAAGCACAAAGGTTTGACTTCTTGATTAAACACAAACCTTCGTGGGACAATTTTTTCCTAAATGGTTTTCCACTCTCCATCCACACAAATGCGGGCTCACTTCCTCTAATTCAACCTTCCCAATTCCTAATCCATTAGCATAAGTATTACTATAGCATATAACCCGAACAAGTAGTAAGACGTGGTGCTAAATATTAATATTATTAAATACTGAAATAATATTTTTACTGTGCCTAGGTTATTCCTGTCTGCTTTGATTGGTGCTGATTAGTTAAAGGAAATTAAATGTGTGATTACGTAAATAAAAAAAAACTTTTAACTAAAGATTTTAAATTAAACAACTGCTATTTTTTTAGGTGGTAGTGATAAATAGTCTACATCTGTATATACAAACCCAGATTTTAAAAGACAGATTATTAGCCTATAAACTACCTACTAATATCACCAAGACTAAAAGTATATGTCAGGAAAGAGTAGGAATACATTATTTATCCAAAGGCACATTTGTATAGAAATTAACACAAAAAAAATGTAAATTAAATAGTATTCTTATTTAAATTTCCTCGAAAATATAGTTGCTGACTACGGAAGAAAAAATTTGACTATAAGTCACAATAAGTAATCCAATCACAGAAGAGAGAACAACACAGTCGATTGCGCCTAAAACCAGCCAAATATAATGTTGGTCACTTAGTTGTAGCTCTGGTACATAAACTATCATCTTCGATAGCAAAGAAGACTGGTAAATGGTTTTTACTTATCAAGGAGCGGCAAAAATTGTTGCACTTAGGAGTCTTATGCCTAATTTGTTAGTGATTGTGAAACAAATAAACTAATTGGAACTATAAATGGTTTTTTTTTAATATTTTGAGAAATATATAAATAACTATTTGAAAGTGTGGCGCATGTGGCATTCGAAATACTTCTCAAAATTATGGTGCTTATGGCATTAAAAATATTTCAGGACTTTATAGAAAGTAGGTTTGCAATGTGATGACCGATCCTAGATATTAGAACAAAGAACTTAATAATGTGTTAAATATTTTGATACAACCATAAATTTTTATTTGGGGATCTTCATATATTATTATAATTTCATTTTTGCAAACATTGCAACACGAGAGTATTTTATTATTATTAACTAGTTTTGGTTATTCCCTGAGGCAACAAAAAGCAAGAGTGGTATTTTTAGATGGCAACGAGAGGACACAAATAGTTTGTAACATAAATATTTATATTATCATCATATCAAGAAGTTCAGAGGTTTATTAAGTTTAGATCTAAATATCAATAAACCACTAAATAAATAACTATAACCATATAACCTACAAGTCTATATATCTGCATTATTATATTATTCAGCCATAGTTCCAATTTTTTATTGTTTAGTTGTTGTAATAATGAGTGTTTTGTTATATTCAGAATATATAGTTAATTTTTAACCTTTTACTTTCACGATGGCTTAAATTTTAAATCACCATGATATTAAGATTAAAAGATTCACTCATACAGAAATGAAAGTTTAAAGCAAAATTAGTTGATTTAAGATGGTGCTTGTACATTATTTGAAAATAATATTGGAATGTTTTCATTTTTCATATTTTGCTTTTAGTCTTTTAAGATACTACCCTTAATAAA
Organism: Timema californicum; assembly: GCA_902141385.1. Lineage (NCBI taxonomy): Eukaryota > Metazoa > Arthropoda > Insecta > Phasmatodea > Timematidae > Timema > Timema californicum. The sequence continues at coordinate 124,630 of CABFOW010000631.1, forward strand.
TGTTTAAATCTTTTTTTTTTCCTCAAAATTATTAGATAACCAGCCTCTTACTACTTGTCCTGGCTACATATATATGTACATAAACTAAACAAATAATTATTTATCTTGCCTTAAGGTACTCAAAAGTTCATGTGTGCTATAACACACGCCCACCCCACCTGAACCAGCTTTGTGTATTTTTATCTTATCCCTTATACATTTGTGGATGGACACAAGCCATGACGTTCTTCATTATGTAAATATCTCCATTTTCTTGTATCTTCATCCCTCTTAGGCCCATTCATTATCTTTCTCAGCACCTTGTTCTCTAAAACTCTCAACTCATTATTTTGTTTCAAAACGAAAGTAGTGTACGTCACATCCACAAATAACATTGGGTGGGCTTATACTTTTGTATATTATCAGCCAAATATATTGAGTCAGAAGAGTAAATGAGAACAGCTTACAAACTGACCAATAGAAAGCATTGCCAGTATGGAATCTCTTTTTGACCTCCTCTTCAATTTCATTCCTATATGTTAGCACAGTTCCAAATGTTTTAATTTGTCACCTTCAAAACAAATATTGACAATTCTCTAAGAATCCAGTTCTTTGGAATAGAGGGTTCCAACATTTTGTTTATCTACTTAGGTTTAGGATAAAATAGGGATAAAACAATTTCTTTGCTCTGTTTAAGAAAAAGTTCTTCCTTCCTTTTAACTATTGCCTCAATGCAGGGCCGCACACAAAAATTCCTCTTGGGTGGGGGGGTGTCCAAAAGTAAAGAAGTTATAAGTCAATTGTCAATCCAATCAGTTACTCGTGTATAAATCTCACATTTTGAACAAATTACTCTATGATGCCATATATATAGACTAGACAGAATAACTTAAAAAGTTACATCTAGTTATTTACTGTAGTGATAAATAACAATTTAAATAGATAATTTACATGAAAAAAAGGAATTACTCAATACAAATAAATGTCCTATAAAAATTTCCCACAGCAAACAAAATTATAAAATGTTATGAAGGTGTTAAAACTTTAAAGTTAAATAGGTATCTAAATTGTAAAATATAATTACCTACAGATTCATATTTACTGCCTTGCCTTATATTGTGTTTGGTCATATAAGACACAACAGTTTATGATTTAAGGTTATATCAGCTCTAATGAATGAAATCACTAAAAATGTAACCATGCAAGTAAGTTACATAGTCTTCCTTTACAAAGAAAAATCCAGTTGCCTTGGTTTAGCTAGCTAGTCAACATCCTCTATTGGAGACTCTTTAACATCAATTGTGTTGAGTAATGCGAAACCATTTAAGCGTTCGGTTGTCATAGTATATCTTAAATATATCTTTAGTCTTTGCAATGTGGAGAATGTTCTTTCACTTGTACAAGTTGTGTTAGGGATATTACACAGAATTTTGAACAGTCTTTTAATTCAAGGGTAGAATTCACCATTACACATTGTAAAAGCTTCCAGTGCAAAGAGGGTTTGTTGTCTTTTGTTGTATGTTTGTAAATCCTCAATTCACCAAGCAAAACATCTTTTTTTCTCCAGAAAAATGTGTTGCTTGTTAAATAAAATTCTGTTAAATTCAAAAACATATTACTAGTTGCTTACTTGTCTCTTCATAACAGGCTGGTCCTGGTGTCATTATGGAAGAGAACCTTGCCAATATATTGTTGTGCTTTTGAAATCTTTGTTTTATTTGTGTAACCATATTGTTGAGAAAAGGCAGGAAAATTGCACTTTGGTAGTATCCTTTAGGACTTTCAGTGGGCACATTGTTGCGGAACTGCGACTTTTTTCAAGCAGTACATCTGGGAATTTTAATGTCATCATCTTCTGCATATTTCTTCATTATGGATGATGCTGTTTCAAAAATATCCCTGAAAGTTGTTTCTGAACTGGTATTCATTTCCTCAAGCATATCAATTACTAGATCGGCATAACATTGATTTTTTGCAAATCTATGTTAACAGACTGCAAGTATTCGCACAATGTTTTAGTAACCGAAACAATTTACTCAAACAGAGCAACTATATCAAAAAATCTGACTTAAGAGTCGATGCACCTAACAAAGATGCTTGAATGGATGCATCTTTATTTATATTTCCACAGTACAATTTTATTTTAAGCCGGGAGAACTGCTGGTAACAACTCAACTAAGACAATAATGGAGTCATGTCTTTCAACCCAGCGAGTTGCACACACTTTAACCAGTTTTTTTTTTTACTCAGGGCAGTGTTTGTCAATATATGTTGCCAAGCGATGGTGCCACTTAGGTGTATGAAAACAATTGTATATCTTTCTCACAATCTCATTGTAATTCCTTATTTCGGGTACATTGCAGTAATTCCTTATTTCGGGTACATTGCAAGAGTCAGAAATTTCTGAGTTAAGGCTATGCGAACTGCAGTGCACATACAAAGCTAATGGCTATTTCTGCGCAACCAGGGTCTGAACGCCTTGAAACTTTCCACTCATTGCACTTGCTCCATCATAACTTTGCCTCCTAAGAAATTTAAGATTGACATTAAAATATATGAAAGTATTTAATATGTGAGAAGCCAAATTGGTCCTGTTTCACTAGTTATGGGAGTAAATTGCAAAAATTCTTCAACAAATCTGGCAGCTAAAGACAATTGTCCCACTCCACTAATGTTGGTTGTTTCGTCAGCAAGTATGCTGAAACATTCATTCTTGTTTATCCTGTCCACAATATTTTTCATTATGATATTGTTTTTGTAGATATTATTTTATGGTGAGTTCTCCAACTTATGTGTTTCTTCCACAGTTTTGTATGTGGTTTCCTTCCGTTTTGCCACCAGATTAATTTCTCATCCTAAGCAGAGCTCTGATGTTGCCTTCATTTTTATCTGGATCTTGGTCTAGATTCATTGGGCCACTGTCCATGTGTCCCTTAAGAGAAATCCCTTATTTTCCATAAAATATAACCTTTTCACAACAGAAACAAGCTTATCATGGTTATTTTGAATTTCTTCACGCTTTTTTTTGTCAAGCATTTTAGCCACACTTAATGCAGACTTTTCTTTAATTCTTTTTTAAACCAATAAAAGTTTCATTACATTGTTGGTGATATTTCAATAAACTATGATGTTGAAAATATTCAATTTCATGTTTCCAGCTGTTGAATGATTGAGAAACGAGTTTCCCTGTGGACTGAGGTTTATGCATTCCAACTTCAGATAGAGTAAACAAAACACAATATTTACAAAATGCTCCATCCACTAATTCTGAATAACATAACCAATTCCATTTTTCTAACCAATGTTTCCGGAACTTTAGATTTTTTCCACTTAGTTGGTGAGTAAGGAAAACATAATTACAATCAGGAGATGACAAATTGTTGCAAATATTGAACAACTGTTTTTCTGACAAAGACCCTTTTAATCTCAAGGACTATACTATGTCAAAAGCATTAGGCTTACCTTTCACAGGCGATCAAGTACTGGCATTCTTACATTCTTTATCTACAGCAATAGGTGATAGTTCAATGCTTTAATAAACATGGACCTTTTGCTCTTGGGATTGGGTGTCCATATATTCACAGTCCATGGCATTTTGCGTTGCATTCTGTGTGTTATTAGTTTCTTCTTGTCGAGGTGTATGCACATCATCACTTTTCACTTTCTTCAAGAAAGCTAACAACGTAGCTTGTTTCCTTTTACTTTCACTCATCCTGCAAAAGTCTGCACATGCTGTACTCTGTACTTGTTCTTTAAATAAAACACTTTCAGCACAAAGGTTGATACTTAGGTTACTATACAAGGCGACAGTGGCGAAAATGCTGCAGACATGATGAATTTGTTCCCTCCTCTCCAACCCTCACCCCAATTGCCAGTCACGTGGTGCACCAGAAGCAGCCACGGCAAGAAAGTGGGCATGTCACATACTGTTAGGGACGATGAACATGTTTCACACTGTATTGAGACATTGGGCTATTTTCACCAATGCTTTCAGGTGATTTAACATTGATAAATCATTATTTTGTATTTAATATCTTTTGTTGTCCTTCGTTTTCACCAGGGGGGTCCCGAACCCACTGGAACCCCCTCTACCCCCTATGTGTGCACCCCTGCCCAATCTTACCCAGCAAATCTACTCATCTGCATAATTCATCATTTGAATGTGTGTTTTTTGTTGTTTGTTTGTTTGTTTGTTGGTGTGGTTAGTTGTGGTGAAAAAACACTTTTAGACTCTTGGATACTTATTATGTTCAAATAAAGATGTTCTATAAAATGTTAGCAAAATGTAATTAGTATTAGTTTGGATCTTAAATAGATTAAACTAAAAATAAATTGTCATCATTATCATGTACAGGGGCGCACACACGTACAGTTTCCGAATGAAGCTTTTTTTTTAAACAGATCAGTAGGCAGCTCAATTTTTTTACAATTTTGTTTAATAATTCTCAACAATAAAAAACTTTACCAAAGCCATATTTGATTAATTTTCATTATTACTTTGTTTTTGTAATTTTTTCCCAATTACAGTATCAATAAAATTGTTTATTACAGTATAGGACAAATTCTCTTGTTTCTTAGAATGTAATGTTGCATGTTCTTGTATTTTAATATTATTCCCTAGCAGTCCAGACGAAATGGGTGGTGTCAGTGTCAATTGTAATGGCAACTCTGCAAGCTTTGACAGCTCACCGCATTCTGGACCTTCTCGCTCCGCTTCATTACGAGTTAGAGGCTTGAGTGGTCCTCGTGTAACATTCAGTGACACTCATAACATATGTCGGTGAGTTAAACAAATTTAGAATTTAATAATATTTTAAAGTCAAAAGTGGACCAAAATACGAATTATGATTTTGAAAGCATTCTACAGGACAGATGTTCAAATAATCAAAATGTTCTCTGTATTAATATTTTTTTTTAAACAGCATTTGCTTATTGTATAAATATTTTATATTGATAGATCTTATTTTGAATAATTAATTCCAAATAAGGCTCCTTTAAATTAATAGGCCTTTGACTCAAAATATGTATTGTTTCTTTTCATCAAAAGCTATCTCAAGAAATTAATATATCTAAGGAACACAAATTATGATCAGTAAATCCCCCCCCC
>CABFOW010000631.1:129750-167009 GCA_902141385.1 Timema californicum
TTTTTTTTTTAAATTGGCTGTTTTAGCTGATATCAAGACAAATTCATCAATTTATGACGACATGACCCTAAGAACAAGAATGTGTTTAAAACAATATTAACATAGTTTTGAAAACGATAACCATTTTCCTTGTTTGTAAACCCATGCTTCATAATGTAATGTTTACATTGTAAATGTTGATACACTTTTAATCATTTACTAAGGTTAGTACTTATGCAAAACATTTGTGAAGCTCCCTCAGTTAGAAGATTTGACTGAGGCAAAATAATGGCAGTGCAAAAATGGATACTAAGTTATGCGTCTATGAACACATTATATTTCACACACTCGGATAATAATAAAAAATGTAATTCATTGTACAGTATACTGTATACTCAGTAAATACAGTACCATTATATCACTTAAAAAGCTAAGTATTGGTCTTCTGCTTTTTTGCAGCCATTTTCCTTTTTCCTTATCCCGCTATGTATTTTCTGTGACATCAGCTTGTCAGATAGGAGCGTGTCATATTCCAGTTCCAGATAATTAAGCCGGTACAATCCCAAAAGATCTCCCCCCCCCCTCCCTACCCCCCTGCATAAACCTTTTCTTAGCCATCATCTCTTCCTTTGGGATTTATTTAGTGCAATAATTGGTAGGTATTCACCATCAATGCGGCGTTTTCCAAAAACTTATCTTTTGCTGTTGGCAATGTCGCAGTTAAGCCACAAAGTGGATGATCCACCCACGAATAGTTGGGAGTTTACTGTATTTTGATTACATGAAAAAATGCATCCTAACAATAATTTTAAAATGCTAATATGACTCTGACATGAATTTATATTTATTTATGGTAGTAGTTAATCTGTAATAACTAAGCATCATAAAACCTTTTTAAATAGAAATTCTCACTCTCTGTTATTTTGATCAAATTAGAGCTTTAATGAAAACTTCACATTTGAAATTAAAACATCTTCTTCCTCATCATCCCCTTATTAAGTACTAAACCCTTAGTAATTTTGAGCGTGTTTAAAGCCATCTCTAAACCCATCTCTAAACCCTATCCATGTTCATCCACAACCTGGCATTTGTCTTTGACATATTTTATCGGAACACAGTAGGGCCTCTGATATATATGGACATGTTACAAACATGGTCATTAAATAATGGTACACAATTACTCAAAGAGACTTCAATCATTCTACCGACTTCAATAATGCCATTCAAGAAGGCCAGTCAGGGCCAGCACGATGTGTAATTTTTTCATGCATTATTACATAAAATATCTGACATACCTGATACCCTACAACACTCTCAATGCAAAATTTGGGCTCTATCACTACAACACTTGTTGTTTGAAACTTTAATCTCACAATCTTATAGATATTTATTAAACAACTAAAATTTTTAAAAACTGAAAATCAAAACCAAGAATTTAAATAAACTCAAAATTAATTCAGTAAATTGCAGATTTTACTACAGATAGAACAACACATTTCACACGTTGACAAAAATTTTAAGTCGACCGCCATAACTGATCCTATGCACGTTAGCTCGTCAGAAATTAAAATAAATATAACGGTTTTTTGCTTCATTTTTATTAACTATGTTGATTTTATTTCTCTTTTTATTTAAATTGTCTTATTCAAAGAGAGAAATAAAACCTTCAGAATTGAAAAGCGACAAACAATATAATTACATGAGAGCAGCCATTTTAATTTAATAGGAATATCATAGCTTTTGATATACACGTTGTGATATATCAATTAATGTTAGATACAGAAAATTGCCAGCCCAAGTCTACATATTATATATTGATTATATAACAGCCCAACAACAACAACAAAAATATTTGGTGCTTTGGAAGTTAACTCCTGTCTCATCTGCAGTGAGAGACTATCTACATAGTTAGTTAGAGTGCTAAGCAATTTTGATAAATAAAAGATTCCTAATTAGTAGTTAACAGCATTATGATAAAAACAGGGTGGCCACAAACCTGGAAAACAGGGAAAACTAGTCAGGGAATTAGAAAGCTTAGGAAATGTCAGAGTATTTGACTATGAAAGAGGGAAAACGAGGCATTATCATTATTTTATCAAAACAAGATAAACAAAAAAAAATTGTTAACTAAGCCATTATTTTATATTATGGTAATCACAGATAAAGTGAACTAATAATAATAACCTTCAGACACATTGTGCTGCTTTGATTATTTTCTTAACCTGAACCAGCGTCATCTAATCCACATGTGTGTAAACTTTGTTTATGTTTAGGCTGAACAGGAGGGCTCAATCAAATACACGAGACAATATCCGATCAAGTATTTCATTACGTATTCACTTGCATGAGTAATGAAATAAAAACTAAAGCTACAACAATAATTTATATCTCCACTGTTCTGATTTGTTCCTTGTTAATCTTAGCCTGGACCTCTCCATCACTGGGACTGACACCTTTGTCAATGTGCTCACCAGTGCAGGTCACAGACAATTAATATCAGTTCAAACATGTGTTCCATTGAAGATCGATCCATGCTTATTGGTTAAAAGTTATACAAACGGGTAAAACACGGTCAGGGAAAAATTAAAAATTTTGTATGGTGAACCTGGAAAGTCAGAGAATTTGAAAAAGTAACTTCTGCGGCCACCCTGAAAAAATATTGTACTATTTATCTGTGTGAGTAGCTAGAGTAAAATTATTGATACTACTCATTTTTCCATACACAACTACTTTTTTCAACATGTGATACCAGATTAAATGGGCAAAAAAGATATTATTTTACTAATACATCAATATTCTTTTGAAATCATAAAATACAACTAAAGTACACCTATCAAATAAAACATCACAGTCACTCTGCGCTTAGAGGTAGCCTGAATGCTTGTTTGAGTTGTAAAAGGGGAAATTTTAGTTAGTTGTAGTGTATGATTTGACTACATATAACTTGTAACTATTAACTATGCAAGTGCTTGTAAAACACAACAAAAAACAAAATTTGCAGATTATGGAAGTTGCTATGAATTTCTTATGAAATATAATCAAACTAGTCATTGCTCACTATTGTCACCCAGTGAAATGTTTGGGATTTTTACTAGCAATTACATTGTTAAACAGTAATTCAACAAACGTGTCTATTATTTTACTGAGAAATATTGAATCCAATAACTGTATACAAATTTAATTTACCAGACAATCATCTCTTCCAAGTGCTGGCTCAGAACTTAGCTTGCCTGAAGGTGATCTGGAATGGCCAAACAGAAATCATATCAACATTGGAGGAGAAAAGGTTGAACTTAGAAGAAAACCTTCAGCATACATGACAACCATGTATGATCATCCAGAGTATAAGTAAGTCAAATGATTCATTAAGGTTTTGAGCTTAAATCTTTGTACTATCTTATCTTATCAATCAAATATTTACATCAAAATTATAAAGATGAATAGTATTTTGTTATAATTTCAGTAGGAGGTTTAATAACCCTCTCCTTTTATCATTTATTAAGCCACCATCTATCAAAGTGTCCAACAATATAATTTATAGTTTAAACTACAGGGACAATGTTTGTCACTCTCCACCTGTTATGTACTTGAAAGTGCTCTCGAACCTGTTTGTCACTCTCCACCTGTTATGTACTTGAAAGCGCCCTCGAACCTGTTTGTCACTCTCCACCTGTTATGTACTTGAAAGCGCTCTCGAACCTGTTTGTCACTCTGAACTTGAATTTGGCCTCTTAGTTCAATTTAACTTAATCGCACTAGCCCTACTTTCTCTTGGTCTGGCTAATTTTGTTGGTCCTCTACCACACGTGGTTAGGTTTCGTCTAGAAGTCATTATGTTAGTTGACCTCTAGTCTCTACTATGTTATCATAACAATCAACAGTAGACCTACACTCCCCTAGATAACTTATTTTAGAAGCTGAAATATTGTTTGAATTTTGGGTAGCTCTCATAAAAAAAAGGTAATGTGGATTCATTTGAATTTATAGACAAATAATTATCTCCTCCCTTTCTGGTACAACAGCCATAAAAATCAAGTTGTTATTACAAATTACTAGGATCACTGAAATATTGAAAGACATGTTTTACAAACTTTTACCTAGGATGTTAAAATTAATATTAACAAAGCTTAAAAGTTCATTACACCATTTTTGAATGTATTATACAAACGTGAAATAAATCGAAATTGGATGGTTTCATGAAATTGATTGCCTGGTGTTTTAAATGCGAATAATGGTAAATTATATTGATTTTAATGAGAGCTAACCATATCCCAACTAAACACATTTTTACTTAGTAAATGTTCTTTTTCTGAAATTTCCAGAAAAAAGATAGTACCAATTGCACTTATAATCATCTTTATAATATTCCTGTATATGAAGAAAGTCACAAGAGAGATTAATTTTATAAGCATGATTCATCACATATGAACAATTACTACAGGATTTGGTACAAGATTAAAAAATTAAAAATACTGCATGTCTTAATAGAATTGCTGTGAAATCTTGATCAGCATTAATAATATATATTAACCTGTTTTATATTTTATTTATAATATTTTTTTATGAATCTATAAACTGAATTTTTGGCATTTATCTGTAGAACTATTTACCTAAGGTTTGATTCTTAATTTATGAGAGTTCAAATCCAGGTTAGATACAGATGATACGTTTCTTGAAAATAAAAACTGCAACAAATACAAATATAAATCTTGACTAGCAAAATAAACTCCCTTGTTAGCCTACTTTACAACTAAGAGAGTGCCCCTCACCTCCTCTTACTTGTCAGGTAAACGAGTGACCCGGCAGTCTAAGGGTAAGGAGTCAGACCTCTGTGCTGGCGGTCTGAGGTTCAATCCTCGGTCCTGGTACAGATTTATCTGATTTCCAAACCCTTCCTTCGCCTCTGCTAAGACGTGTATTAATCACAATTTGTGAATGTGGGGAATGCCAGGCCTCCACCGTGGTTCGGATCCCACGTTAAACTATAGGTCTTTCATTTCTTCTCATAATCACCTTACCATTACACATTAGCATAAGTGTGTATAACCTGAACGGGTAGTATGACACGGTGTTAATAATTATAATAATAATTATTGTCCGGTTAATATTCTGGAAATGCCTATGCACTAAATATTTTCCCTTAACATTAGCATGACACTATCCTTGCTACAAACAACATGTATTAAATAATTTATTTTTTGTAGAAACTAGTCTTTTTTGTATTTATATGCCTAAAATTTGTATTTTTTTAAGTAATGTTGATGACCCTCTTACTATAAAGTGCATATTTATAGTGCTTCGACCTGCTTCATTGACCACATGGTCAAAAGCGTCACTCTTGTGTCAGACTAGACTTGATAACAGTGAGATCGGGGCTCGAATCCTGGTCCTGTGTACTGAGATTATCTTTTCCAAAATGGTGTTCCACACAAATGTTGGTACAAATGTTCAAATAGAATTAGTGGTTTAGGATTTTGACAAATATTTTATTTTTCTTTATTACCATATATAAGTGTTTATCCTATGTAAGAAGCTTTGTTTAAGATGCTATTTTTGCATTCTATCCATACAGCTGTATTCAATTTTTCTCCACTGTTTGAATCTTTTTGTGTTATGTTAAATTTATGTTTCTAATTCAAATACCAACTTTTGGTTTTATTTTAACACCCCTTTATTCACTAATATTAATACTTTTTTATAAATTTTGTTTTAGTATTCCTCTCTTGGATTCATCTTCAAAGGATCAAGGAGGCACAAGTCCTGGTCCATATGTATCAGCTTTTCAGAAACCCCAAGAACCTAGTATTGATTTTGAGCTGGATGTGAAAGTTTTTGTCAACAGTGGGAAGTGTGTCCTCCACACCAAAGATCCATCTAGAGATGATGAATTAAAATTGTTAGTATAGGGAAACATTTATTTATTTATAAATCATGCTAACTAGATTAGTAATAGGCAGTGTTCAAATCTTATTATGAATATGACTTGATACAATACTTGTTGTAAACACATTATTATAAACAAATTGTCAAAAATACATCTAATATAAAATTTTGAAATGATTAAGAATTGATACCAGAAAGCAGTAGCCTACCCACTGGGGACCTTGAGGGGGCTCGAGCTCCCCATATCGTGGTTTGGGGATGCCCTGAGATCCACGCAAAACTCTTATATCAATCAACAAATATATTTATTTCATAAGAGTGGACTATCTTTCATGGAATTGAAGTAGGATATCTTCACGTTCTGAAAATATTATTATTTTGTCAGTAGGATTAACCCCTTACCTTACCTCTCTTTCATTGCCAGTGTTTCTTTGTAAGATTATTATTTACGACACTTAACAGTTTTTATCTTTTCTATGCACATTTACCTATTGTAAGTAATTGGTGATTTGTGTGACAGTAGGCCTGTGTGAATGTAGAGCCAACTTTAATTCAGGCCTATATGTTTATTAGTTTGCTAGATTATCACATTTAAAATTTTAAAAATATAAATAATCATGTGAACAAAATAGCCATAAAAACCTTTCAAAAAACTTCTAGGTGTATATAATGGTAAAAAAAGATATACCTCCAGTGGTTCAGAGGAACTCCCTCCATGCCCCCCTAGAATACCCCCTACTTTACAAATCTTGCGAACGCTACTGCTAGAAAGCTAAATGATATTGTACTTATGAAAATCTTAATAAAATTTAAAATAGTGGTTTAAATAAAGTTAACAAATATATTGTCATAGGAGAAAAAAAGATAAGTAGTATATAAAATAAAATGTATTAAAGTGGTAACATAAATACAAAATAAGGAAAGTTAGTTAAAAATTGTAAATTATAATGTTGAAATATAATATAGTAGTTTCTGACAATAGCTACTCAAAGCGGAGATTACTACTCATTTACCATAATGGCTGAAATTTTAATTTACTATGAATTTAATAATGGAATGTTATAGTCAAATAACGTAACTATAAAATTGAGATAAAAATTCATCTTACAAGAAGATTGATTACTTATGAAATGACATACTTGAAGTTGAGAAATAAAAATAAAATTCTAAGCATTTATATTTATGAATTTATTTATGAGGAAATTTTTTTTATGGCAAAAAATGTAAACTATAGTGAAATTTAAAGGAAACAATCTTTTCTGTCCCTAGTTTATATCTAACAACACCACTTTTATGCTTTTAATCTTATTTTATTTTTATTTCTCATAGGGCACTGAATTTGTAAATTTTCATTAAACTTTGATTTTTCATTTTTATTCAGATATGTATAGGTATAATAGCTTTTAATCCCATATTATCAATTCCTAATCATTTAAAGCTCCTTCAATTTAATGTATTTTTGACCATTGTGTTTAGTAATTTGTATGCAATAAAATATTGTACACGTCAACTCTTTAGTAAGAAATAGAAATTACATCAGTTATCGAATAAGAAAAATGAATTTTGGTTTTCAGTCTTGTAGATTTAGCTTTGTATTTTATTAGATAATATTAACGTATTTATTGTCTAATAGTGATTATTTGAATCTAACATTTTGAGGAAATACAACAAGCCTGGTAAATATTTTGGATGATTCCTAGAAGATCTTCTTGAAGTTTTAATGGATTTGATTGTGTTTGTTGTTGTTTTAAGATGTTAGAAAAAAATCGACATTATGACTAATATAAATCAATTTAATCAATAGTGAGTATCAATTTACACCAGTTGGGTTAGTATCCCCAACTCACACTATGTGTACATTTTAATAAAAGGTGTATTTTTATTAACAATAATGCAATAATTTCTTTCTTCATAGGAGGGGGCTTTCTCTAAGTCCCTGTTAATTATTATTTTTGAAAAATAAATATCTCCATAGTTTATTTCTTATTCCATTGACACTGTACATTAATGTAAAGTGAGTGATAGTGAAGGAAGCCATTTATTCTTAGACTTCTACCCTTCCCACTTTTGCACACTTACACAGTTACACATTATTTTGAATTTTCGGAAATATTACTTTTTAATATAAAGACACATTAAAACACAAAGAAAGATATGCTAATGTAGTAATTGGTTCTAGAATAATTTGAAATATAACAGAAAACTTGCAGTGTTGCCAAATTTATGTAACATAATGGAGGCTTGAACAGATTATAAGTACTGTACCAGGGAAGTTAATGTATTTTAAGTTTGTAACCCCAAAGTCACCAGCCAGCTCTAAAAAAGATAATGTGATCTGTAGTGAGTAGTTATCATCTGTGCGAGAAACAATATGGTTATAATACAAGTCGTTAATATAACAACTTTGCTGGTCTAAAGTTAATCATTATGACTTTCAACTAACACTCAGTGACACACAAAACATGGCGCAGTCGCTTGGACATTACTTACGGTATAAATTAGGAAACTAATTTAGTCATACCCGCCTCGGTGGCGTAGTTGGCTAACGTGCTTATCGTGTTGAGCTCGGCTATTGAGGACGGGGAGATCGAGGTTCGAATCTCGGTCGGGTGAACTGGGGGTGGTTTTTCCTAAAATGTTTTCCACTCTCCTTCCACGCTAATGCGGGTTCACTTCCTCTAATTCAACACTCCCAATTCCTAATTCATTAGAGTAATTAGTACTTAAAGCGTATAACCCGAATGGGTAGTAAGACGTGGTGCTAAATATTATATATTATTATTATTATTATTATTATTATTAGTTTAGTCATGCCAGTTTCATGATCAATCTGATGATATTGTTAGGGATTGCATTTTCATGGGGACAAATGATCCTGCATTGCAAAAAGAACTTTTACAAGCTCCAAGCCTGACATTAGAAAAGGCTTGTGACCTAGTGAAAGTAGCTGAAGTTAGTCGAGAGCAACTAAGCCACCTACAAACATTAACATTGTTAAATCCAGTTCTAAGTACATTGCCGGTTGCTGTGGACATTGTGCGTAGTCAATTCAAGAATCGTCAATGAGAAAAATATCCAGAGTCATTGAAATACATATTTAGGTGTCGCAGGTGCAACTCTACTCATGAACGGCGTCAATGTCCAGTATATGGTAAACAATGCTCAAAGTGTGTCAAACGTAATCATTTTGCTATTGTATGTCAAAAGGTCAGATAAGTGAAGACTTTACAACACAATAAGAGTGATAGTGAACCTTTGTATGTAGACATGATTACAGTTAAAGCAACTGGATCAAAGACAACATGTGTTGAAGTGGTGAACAAAGAAAAGCAGTACGATATGAAACTGTGAAGATTGAAAACAAACCTTTGCACTTTAAGATGGATACTGGTTCAGATGTCAATATTATTCCAATTTACATATTTAAGCAAATAGACAAACAGTTTAATGTTAGGCCTACAAATGAAATGCTGGAGTCAAATGGAGGTTTTAAGGTAAAGCCTCTAGGTATTGTGTATCTCGGGTGTGAGTACAGTAATGCAGTGAACTACATGAATTTCAGACCAGTGGATGTTGATGGTACTACAATTTTAGGTCTACATGCATGTGTGAATCTAAATCTAATCAAAAGAGTAAAAGTGGTGGAATCAGAAACTGAATTTGATACTAATCGGACAGTGTGTCAGAAAGCTAAAGTCACAGAAGAGAATAAAGAAATCCTCACATATCTTGGCAAGTTCCCCAAAAAGTCCAAAATAAACATTTTAAAAGTGCTAGGCCTCAATCAAGGCCACCTAGATGACTGACACAAACTGTGTACTCTAAACTCAAGTCAACTTTGGACAAGTTGGTAAAGGATAAAATTGTTGTGAAAGCCCAGATCGTGGGTAAGTAATTTAGTCATTGTCGAAAAACCTAATTGTTCATTACGACTTTGTTTGGCCTCGCAAGACATAAATAGATAAATAAAGAGAGAGTATTATCAAATTCCAACGATTGAACAATGGATTGATAAATTATTTGGGAAAAAATGATTTTCACTTTTTGACCTTAAAGATGGATTCTGGCAGTAGAGCTTTACGAAGACTCTAGTGATATCTGTGCATTCTCCACTCCATGGGGTGGCTATAAGTTCCTAAGGCTGCTATTTGGGGTGAGTTGTGCTTCGGAGAAGTTTCAGGAATGGAATGAGCAGTTCTTTGTAGACCGTAAGGGTATTGTGATATGCTTAGATGAGCTTATGGTTGCTGCAGAATCAGTTGAAGAACACTACAAGATTGTGTCTTAGCTTGTTGAACGTGCAAAAATTTAAATGTTAAATTTAATCCTAACAAGCTCCAAAACAAGAGCTCAGAGGTTTGATTTTTGGGTCATGGGTTTTCTGCAAACAAGGTTAGGCCTGATCCAGAGAGAGTTTTAGCTATCTCACACCTACCAGATCTTAGGAATAAAAAAGAGTTGCTAAAGTTTTTTGGAATGGTCAATTACCTGAGACAAATCATACCTCGAATGTCAACACTGACAATCCCCTGAGAAAACTACTGAAGGCAGTAGCTAACAATGTCACTCAGATTGTGTCAAAACTCTCAAATCTGTGATTAGTGTTGGGACTTGAGTAATTCCATCCACTCAATAGAGCATTTTAGTAGATGAGCCTTGACCCGCAAGAAGATGGGCAGTGCCTTCTAAATGTTCTTTAATGTCTTCTTTGACTTTTGTTTTATTATTATCTATGATGTATATATGATCTGTACTATTGTTTACAAGAATGAACAAATACTCATGAACAACTTTGCTTTGTGTTTTAAATATGTACAAGATATGGAAACCATTAACTGATGTCATAAATACCTTTTAACAACAGGTTATGGGACCAGTTACGTTTTTAAGGTTCAAGTGAAAGTTTAAACAGAAGTTTTGAGTGTTATTCGTGATCGTTTGTCTACAACACTACATCAGTTCGTGTTGGTTAGCTTCTGATTCGATTGAACTCAAAAATTGTGCTCGAAATGTCATCAGTTAATGTCAGTAATTATAAAATAGAGCCATTAAATAAAAATAATTATGATACATGGGAAATACAGGCAAAAGCAGTCCTCATTCGTAGTGGACTTTGGTGTTACGTGAGTGGTGAAACATCAATACCTGCAGAAGAAGCAGATAAGAAGAAATGGCAGGAATATGACTCACATGCAAGGTCAGATCTAATATTGATAATATCCCCAAACGAACTAAAACATGTGAAAAATTGTGACACATCGAAGTCATTATGGGACAAATTGAAAAGTGTATACCGAAGTCGAGGTCCTGCTCGTAAAGCCACATTACTAAAACGACTCGTTCTGCACAAGATGAAGTACAACGATGATATGAGTACCCACCTAGATGAGTTCACAGATGCTGTAGATAAGCTCCAAGATATGGGAATAGAGATAAACGGTGATTTGTTGAGCATCATGATGCTCTACAGCCTATCCCCTGCCTACGAAAACTTTCGTATAGCAATTGAAAGTAGGGATAATTTACCAACTCCTAGTGAATTAAAAATCAAGATTATGGAAGAATCGAATGCTAGACACAAGGATGACCTCAAAGATAAGCATGAGGATGCATTTTTTGTTAAAAAATTTAATAAACATCACTATAAAAATTTTAATTCAGGTCAAAATCACAAAAATTTTCGATCTGGTCAAGGTCATCAAAATAAAAATAATAGTGGTAACATGAACTGCCAAAGATGTAAAAAGTCAAATCATAGGACAGAAGATTGCTGGTTCAACAAGAAAAAGGAATCCACCTTCAAAATTGAAGAATGTCTTTCAATAGGCCTACACCCATCACCACCCATGAATTCTATTTGGTGTCTGGATAGTGGATCTACTTCACACATGTGCAATGACCAAACAAAATTTTCAAAACTATCTGAGCCAATTGATCATGGCATTCTCAAGCTCGCATCAGAGGAACACACTGCAACTATTTCAGGTATTGGTCTAGTCAAAATTCAGCTCAATGATGACTCAATAGTAAATTTACCTGAAACTTTGCATGTACCAAAATTGACCACAAATCTTCTCTCTGTTGCAAAAATTACTGATAAAGGTTTTAGTGTTATTTTCAAGAAGGATTACGCACAAGTTGTAGATGATCATGGTAATCTTATTCTAAAAGCAACACGATACAATGGTCTGTACTGTTTTGATGCAAACATGTCAGAATATGCAAATTTATCTTCAGGTATTTCTGAAAAGTCAAAAATTGAAATGTGGCACAGAAAATTGGGTCACATAAATGAGTCAGATTTAAAATTGGCTCTAAAAGATAATCGCCTAAAAGGTTTGAATTTTAACACCAATGAAAGTCTTGGTGAGTGTGAAATATGTATTAGAGGAAAATTCACCAGACTACCTTATCACATTAGGGAACAACCGAAAAGTGTAGATAAGCTGGAAATAATACATTCTGATGTTGTAGGCCCCATGCACACCACTTCACCCGGAGGCTCCAGATATTTTGTTACCTTTATTGATGAGGGAACTCGCTATACCAGAGTATATTTCCTGAAAAATAAAAATGAAGTCTTAAATACTTTTAAAGAATTTAAAAATGAAGTAGAAAATCTGACAGAAAAAAAGATTAAATATCTTCAAAGTGACAATGAAAGGGCAGAATATAGAAATTTGGAGTTTGACAAATTCTTATCAGATTGTGGGATTAGAAGACGTCTTTCCGTTGTAAGATCACCCCAGCAAAATGGATTGGCCGAACGAAAAAATAGGTCACTGCAGGATAAGGCCAGATGCCTACTACTGGAATCAAATTTGCCCCACTCATTTTGGGCTGAGGCCATCAATTGTGCAAATTATTTATTAAATCGCAGCCCATCCAGAATTCTGAAAGGTGAAACTCCATATCAAAAGTGGACTGGTCATGTACCTTCAGTTCATCATCTTCAAGTTTTTGGATACAAAGCGTTCATGCACAACAAGGACCCCAACAGAAGAAAATTTGATTCAAGAGCCAAAGAAGGCATTTTTGTCGGATACTCTGAAGTATCAAAGGCCTATCGTATTTGGGTGCCATCCCAAAGAAAAATTTCAATAGCGAGAGATGTAAAAATAATTAACAAGCTCTACTATGAATCCAACCAAGAACCCTCAAGGTGTGATCCATTCAGGGAAGAATACTGTGAACAACAATCAAATACGCCGAAAAAGGAAGAAAACAGTAACAGTCAAGAGATTTCAGTAATAAGGAATGACGAAAATTTAGATGAAATTAATGTAGTCGCAAGTGACAGAGAAGAAAACAATGAAGGATCTGAAGATAGCTTTGAGGAAGAAGAAGTTGAGGAAGAAGGACAAAGATGTTTAAGACCAAGAGATACAATTAGACTACCCCCTTGGATGAATGATTATGACATGTCAGCATTATGTGAAGTTAAGGAAGCTCTAGAAGGGCCAGATGCGGAAGAATGGCATGAAGCCATAAAAAATGAAATCAAAGCCCATATAAAGAATGATACTTGGGAATTAGTGACAAAACCAAATGGAGCAAATGTAATAAGTTCTAAAATGGTGCTAAAAAATAAGTATAAACAAAATGGCGATCTTGAGCGGAGAAAAGCACGTCTTGTAGCTCGAGGATTCTCACAAAGACCAGGACTCGACTATGGAGAGACGTATGCCCCAGTCGCCAGATTAAGCTCTATAAGAACTCTTCTTGCTGTAGCAGTTGAAGAAAATCTAAAAATAAATCAACTTGATGTCTCAACAGCTTTCCTTAATGGGGATATAGACGAAAAATTATTTATGCAAAAGCCAGAATTTCTAGAAAAAATCTTATGCAACATCATGGTTGAAGAAAGTGCTAATGAAGACTCCACCATGTTCAAAAAGGTAAAGAAAATGCTTGAAGAGCTACGCAAACAAAATGGTGAAAAGGTATGTCGTCTTAAGAAGGCGTTGTATGGACTAAAGCAAGCAGGACGCCAATGGTTCTGTAAATTAGATTCCAAACTTTGTAAATTAGGATTCATCCCTTCACAGGCTGATCCTTGCATATACATTATGATCAGAGGAAGAGAAAAAATACTGGTTGCAATTTATGTAGATGATGTAATCATTGCATCAAATAGTCAAGAAAAATTGAATCATATATAGAAGGAGCTTTTGAACGAATTTGAAATGAGAGATTTGGGAAATCTCCAATACTGTCTTGGTATAGAATTCGACTGTAAAAATGGAACTATTTCAGCTTCACAGAAGAAATACATTGATGAGATTCTTCATAAATTTAATATGGAGACCTGTAATCCTGTCAAGACTCCCATGGTTCCGGGACTAAAGTTTACCAAGGCGTCAACAGAAAACCTACCAAATTTTCCATACCAAAATCTGATTGGAGCCCTTATGTATCTTGCAACAGGTACAAGACCGGATATTTCACATTCGGTAAGCTACTTAAGTCAATTTAATAATTGTTTTTCTAAGGAGCATTGGCTAGCAGCAAAAAGGGTCCTCCGTTACCTTCAAGGTACCAAGGAACTGTCTCTGATCTTCCAAAAGACTGGAGAACCATTGACCGGATATGCTGATGCAAATTGGGGATCATGCTCCAGTGATAGAAGATCGTACACAGGATACTGTTTTAAGTATGCAGGTTCAATGGTCAGCTGGGAATCCAGAAAACAAAGAACCATTGCTCTATCTACCCAAGAAGCTGAGTACATGGCCTTAACAGAAGCGGCAAAGGAGGCAATGCATTTGAGGCAACTGCTGAACGACATGGGATCTTGTCAACAAGCCATCCAAATCTTCAATGACAACATGTCTGCCCAAAACTTGACAAAGAATTCTATAATAAGTTCCCGATCAAAGCATATAAGTATAAAAGAACACTTTATTCGTGAGAAAGTTCAAAATGGGGACATTGTTGTAACATACAAGCCTTCTGAATCCATGGAAGCAGATATTTTTACAAAGGGCTTGGCAAGCCCCAGACACACCATCTTGAGTCAAGCTGTTGGACTACATCCTCGGCTCTAACGAGTGAGGTGGAGTGTTGGGACTTGAGTAATTCCATCCACTCAATAGAGCATTTTAGTAGGTGAGCCTTGACCTGCAAGAAGATGGGCAGTGCCTTCTAAATGTTCTTTAATGTCTTCTTTGACTTTTGTTTTATTATTATCTATGATGTATATATGATCTGTACTATTGTTTACAAGAATGAACAAATACTCATGAACAACTTTGCTTTGTGTTTTAAATATGTACAAGATATGGAAACCATTAATTGATGTCATAAATACCTTTTACAACAATTAGTACTGCTCCAGTTCTTTCAAACTTTGTTTCATCCAAGCCACTGATGATACAGTGTGATGCCTCACAAGAGGGCATGAGATGTTGTCTTCTTCAAAATGAGCATCATTTTGCATTTGCTTCATGCAGTCTAAAGAGACTGAAAAGGTTTGGGCTCTGGTAGAAAAAGAGATGTAGGCAATAGTATATGCTACAAGTAATTTCCTCTTTTATATATATGGCCGCTCTGTAAAAGTATTGACAGATCATAAACCTATCATGGCTATCATAGATAAGAATATAGGTAAAATATTGTCTACTCACCTTCAAAGACTAAAGTTTTGGCTCCTGAAGTATAATGAAGTAAGTGAACAACTTGTTGCTAAACAACGCAAAGTGAAAACACATTATGACAAAAGAGCGCCTCGTAAGCCTGTTGATCTCAAAGATAGCCAAGCAGTTGTTCTACAAAAGGGTAAAATATGGGAGCCAGCCTTGGTTTTGTATTAGCATGAGGCTCCTCGCTCATACATTATAAGTGACGAGTGGGGCAATGTATTGCGTCGAAATATGAAACATCCGAGGCAGTCTAAACATCAGCCTCAACTAACTCAGGAGTTTAATACTGGTTACCAGGGTGAATTACAAAATACAACAGATGGCTCTAATGACACTTTGAATGAGGCTAGCAATACAACTTATGATGAACCCCATCATAGTGCAGATGAACCTGTTGTGGATAACGCAGCTGTGAATGAAGACAGGAGTAATACACCTATTGATAACGCAAATGATGTAAATGGTAATGCTAAATGTGTAAACCAGAAGTAGACGGTGCATTGTAAAACCTAAAAGATATCAATAAGGGGGAGGTGTTATAAGTACTGTACCAGGGAAGTTAATGTATGTTGGGTTGGTAACACCAAAGTCACCAGCCAGCTCTAAAAAAGATAATGTGATCTGTAGTGAGTAGTTATCATTTATTCGTGAAACAATATGGTTATAATACAAGTCGTTAATATAACTATGCTGGTCTAAAGTTAATTATTATGACACTCAACTAACACTCAATGACACAGAACAGATGGCTACCTATCTATTATCTATTTATTAAAGCTTACAATATGTTACTCCAATTTGGCAACTCTGCCAGTTTTTGGTTATATTTTAAATTATTCTAGAAGTATGTAGTGCTATAATATATCTTTATTTGTGTTTTATGTCTCTTTATATGAAAAAAGTATATTTCCGAAAATTCAAACCAATGTGTAACTGTGGAAGTGTGAATAAGTGGGAAGGGTAGATGTCCAAGAACAAATGAGGAGAGAAGTGTGTTTGTGGTTATCTAGGCCTAACTTCACTATCCTTTCAGGTTGGCTTCCATCACTATCACTTACTTTACATTATTGTACACTGTCTTATTAGACATTTCTGAACCATTAGGCACTTATTCATTTTATTATTCCATCAACAAATATTGATACAATTTAACCTTAATTTTTGTGGCAATATATGTATTGCCACAAAAATTCTTCTTGTATTGATGGGAATGCAGATTAAATGTTATTTTGTCTAGTCTGGTTTGTAGGTGATGAGATAGAGGAGTTTGAATCCTGGACAGGTGCATTCACTGTGGTTTTCCTAAACAATTTTCCACTCTCCCTCAAAACAAATATGGGCTTATTTCGAATAGGAGTATGAGCACTATCCTTTTTTTTTCTTTTTTTTTTATTTCTTGTCACTTTGTAAAAGTCATGACAAGCTTTATTCTTGGTGCAACTCCACTGTTGCCAATTTGAGTTGCCTGAATTGGTCTGTGCTCACTGCTGGTTCAATATTTGCTTACTGACCATTTTGCTGTGTAAGCTTTGCCTCTAACTTGGCACCAGTTGCTATCATGAACAAAGAAAGACCAGCAAGTTTAAAAACAAAATTAAGTCTAAATAAATACATTGATAAAAATATTAGTGAAAGAGATTGATTTTGGTGAATCAATTATATCAAGTTTTAATAAGCTACCTCCTAAAATTAAATACCTGAGGAAAAACAGTTATTTACTTTACTATATACAGAGTTGTAATCATTTTTAATTGTGTTCAATCGTACTTGTACTTCTTCCAAAATAACATAACGTACTAAATGTGCTATTTTAATCTATTTTAAAATAAAATTATTATATAGGCTTACTGAATTATAAAGCAATCGTGGCCCTTTTTTTTTTACTAAAAAATACCTTTGAAGATAAATATATATCTTAAAACAGTATTGGATCAAATTTTTTTAAACTGTATTAGTAATATTTTAGAAAAATATCTTAAATTATAGATTTATAGCTACATAAATGCAATACAATTCAGTTTTTTTTACAAAGTGCATGTTAGAAAAAAATAAACTTTTTTTTTTGTTGCCAAAATGGATAACATTTTACTGTTTTATCAATGTTATTTTACGTATATTATCTATCAAAAGTGAAAGTTTCAGATCACATAGTTTGACATCTGGATATGTGAAGTAGATAGTAACTTTCCTAGCTGTCAGATAAAACTATTTCCAATAAAATTGAATGTGTGTCCTACAGAAAATGTCCAAAAGAAAATTTTTATCAACAAAAACACAGAAACCTATCGAATAAGAAATATTTTCATAGTATACTTTTAATATTAGAATAAAAATTTTGAATTCTTGGTTAACATTATTTTAACAATATTGATATTAACCTAGGACAAGTCGAATGAAAAAAGAGCGTAGCTGCTCCGGAGGAATTTTTGACTTTCCTCCATCAAGTCCAAACACCACTCGACGTAATAAAGATAATAAACATGGAGTTCCACCATCTTCAAGACTGCGCTACTTACATGGAAATGTGGCACACTTGGTGGACCTAACCATTTTTCACATCCCTGGCCTTGATGTAAAGGTACTTTTTCAACAAATATATATATTTTTTTAATTAGTGTTTAGTTATGTTTATAGCTGCAGCTGCATATCATATTCTTGAGATTAAAAAAATACACTGTTACTTGGAAGTCAAGTATGTTAATGTTCTTAATATTTAGCTATTCAAGAGTCGTCTCATGCCCAGGGTCATTCTTAACTCAAATTAAAGCTGGTGTTGTGATGAACACGCATAAATTGTCAGATACATATGAAAAAAACAATTAAAAGCGTGAGCTATCTGATAAAGCAGCCATCTTTGACTTGGGAGTTACCACATTAGGAGAATTGTTTGTCTACTTCCACAATTTGTCCCATTCCACCTTCAAATGACCAAACGTCTTATTCACGCGCACCAGACACAACCAGCCGGCAACTCTCACACCAGTGAACAGAACGGTGCAGCCAAGGTTCTGGAGTCGGCCACTAGAGGGCATGTTGATTGCCAACACGTTAGAGAAACACTGAGAAAGGCCTGGTGCCTTCGACTCATCATGAGAAACCAAGAAATCTATGAAATATCCCCTCATCATGGTGCATGTGGATCATCATGTGTTTCCCCTCCCACATGGCCCCCCTGGCCACACGTTTGTCCTTTATTCCATACATCCCCCTCTCTGGAACTAGCCAAATATATGGATGTCTACTAGGCCTTAACTGGCCCTTTTGAGAAATTCTCTTCGTGTATAGGATAGCATTAGTACTACAGGATGTAAGCAAAATTTACTTTTCGGTTTAACTAATTTTTGTATACACTTTTCATAATTCATGTTCCGTATTAATATTTCAGAAGTATTTAAATTTAAAATAAAACTTGTATTGATTTAAACTCCTCTCTTGGAATATTGTTTTGTTTGTAGCTTTGAAGGCAAATATCCAAAGACTTCAACCAAAGATTAGTAGTATGAGGCATAGTTTCTTACTATTTGCAAGTTTAGTGTATTTTTGATAAATATTGGAAATATATTTGTGATACAATTAAGAAGCTTAGTGGACGGCCGTAATTGGGCTTCTTTCCGCAACCAGGTGAGTTGCATGTCCTTGAGGTGCGGTGCAATAGTGCAATAATTTGCCCTCAGGCTATTGTCACTTACCGAATCAAACAACTCACTCTGATTGATTGTTCCCTTTTTATATTATTTATTTGGTTAGTTTAAAGAAGGAGGTTACACCATGTCCAAATGTCACTATCCAAAAATTTACAATTATTATATATTTGACATATATGCATTGGCATTCTCTCTTTATTGTGCTACTGTGCTGGCCACTATTTTAAGAAGGGTGTTTTTAAATTGAAAACAATCTTTTTGCAATCAACATTGATAGCATTTCAATGTTTTACTACTGGTAAGTAAATATTTAAAGTGATGCTTTGTATTAAAATGGACCTTTCTTGGTCACATGACTGGATATTTAAATTGTTAATATAATACAGTAGGTTTAGTAGCTTAATCTTCAGACAATAGTATTGAGCTTAGAGAGTACTCAAATTTAAGGATCCGAGCCGAGCTTTAAACAAATACTTATGCTCAGGCTCAAATTTTCAAGCTCCGTTTAAAAGATTATTTTTTTCTTACCTTATATTGTGTCTAATCATTGTTTACTATGTTGGTTTGGATGTAGTTGATAAAATCGATAATGTAGGATAGAGGGGGAATGGGAGTGGAGAGAAAGGAATAACCCAATATTGAGGGTAATCTATAGCTTGCTATTAGGATGTCAAGGTCAACAACTGAGTAAACTGGTGTTGAATGGAGGAGAGTCTGAGATTTGGGTAAAGGCGTTATAGGGAAAGGTATATTTCTTTAATACTTTTAGAACTCAACCTACTTAGTGCAAGACTTTATCAAGTACACCTTAATGCAATAATATATTCTGTACATCAGGTTGTATTGAAAAAACGTGTTCTTTTGAAATTTGAAATTTCAAGTTGAGAAAAATTTGTAGTTGGGTCACATAAGAACCAGAAAAATGTCAGCCTTACAAATCTATATTTAGATCTTCCTCCTTAGCCCTAAAGATTTACTTTTTTTTATGAGATATTGTTAATTCCAGTAATATTTTAAAAAAATACTGTTATTGCCAAAATTTATTTTCAAGCCGAAATATATATATATATATATTTTTCTTTTTAGAAATATATATATATACACACACTACTGCCCATAAATTGAAGTCGTAAAATAAATCAGAGCTCAACTTTAAGGTTATTTTGTAACTTTTTTTAAAAAAAAATTATGACTTTTTGCAGATTACACTGATAAACAAAGAAATTGCTTCATAATTAAAATTAGCTAAACCTGATCCATATTAACAGATATGACTTCACTTTTCTCCTATCAACTACAGTTTTTCTTTAATTATATTTGTTATTATCAACTCTTTGTCTGAATGTTCTAACAACTCTAAAAGCAATACATGTGAATTGTTGCTATTAAATATTATTGTGGAGCCATACGTTAGTTTAAAAAGTTGGGATTTCTTTTATATTAGATTATATTTGTGACATGCGAATGTCTGCAACCTTAAGTAACAAGTCAAGACGGACAATGTGAAGTTATTACAGTGCTGACTTTTGTCTTAAAGATATGGTCTGATATATAAATGTTGTTGTGTCAGCTGGGTGAGACCGCAATCTTGTCTCGAAAAGGGGTTCAGTGAGTTTGGAAATATTGTATTAATTCAAATACCTATCAACAAGTGAATTTTGTTATTTTTCGGCTAAATGATTTCAATGTATTATGTTCATAGTGTGATTTTGGTATCTAAACCATGTCCTGTTGGTGTGTGAATAATGTTACTATATTTCGCTACATTTGTGGCCAGTTCACTCAAGTCTCGGAGGAGAGTAATAACGCCTGGGGTATAGAAAGCTTATAGGTTATTTTTTGGCTTCAAGCTCGGTGACCAAGATAAATCATGGGCACCCCATATTTGTTTTTCAACATGTGCTGTAGAGCTTACTCTAAAACCAAGCATGCTATTGTGTACCCAAATGTACCATCGGCGATGAGACCAGTGTCACATAGTGAGGAGTTCCCGGTACTACAGAGACAGAATAAAGGACTAGCAGAGGGTGAATGGATGGATTCCGATGAAGCGCAAAGTGTTTCAGAAAAAAATAATCATCATGAAGAAAACGCGCTAACAAATTTAGAAAAACCCCATTTAATTACCCAGACAGAATTAAATGATCTTGTATGAGATTTGAATCTCTCTAAGAATAAAGCAGAGCTACTCTTATCTAGACTTAAAGAGCAGTATCTTATAAATAAAAATACAAAAGGACCTATTTACCTTGACCGAAAGAAAGATCTTTTACCTTTCTTTACTTCAAATGGTGATACATCATATTTCAGTGATATTAATAACTTGATGAATAAATTGGGTCATGAACATAAGCCGGAAGAGTGGAGGCTTTTCATAATTCATCCAAGTAAAGTTTAAAAGCTGTTTTGCGCTTCATAACGGTAATAATTTGTTATTGATCCTCCTTTGTCATGCAATTCATATGAAAGAGACATATGAAAATATGGTGTTTTTGCTAAACTGTATACAATACACTAAATACAACTGGAATATTTGTGGAGATTTAAAGGTTGTGGCTCTTCTTCTTGGTATACAAACTGGTTATACTAAATTTGGCTATTTTTTTAATTTATGAATGGGACAGTCACACTCTAAATAATCACTATGATGTAAAAGATTAGCCTTGTCATAAGCAGTTTAACCCAGGAGAATAGAATATATCAAACAAACCACTTGTGGATCCACATATAACATTGTTGCCTCTATTACACATTAGACTTGGGCTGATGAAGAGTTTTGTGAAGGCAATGGACCAGAATGGGAAGGTTTTCGGTGGCATGGGAAGCATTTAGACTAGTTGTTTACAACTTTCTCTGCAACTTGAAAGCACCAAACTACAGGCAGCTCCTAGAGAAAATTTGTGATGCCTGCAGAATAATGGGATGCAACGTGGGTCTAAAAATGCACTTCCTTCATTCTCATTTGGACTTTTTCCCTGAAAACCTCGGAGATGTCAGTGATGAACATGGCGAAAGGTTTCACCAGGATATATTGCTCATGGAGTAGCGCTATCAGGGCAAATGGACTCCCAATATGTTCTAACTAAACTTCATTTTATTTAAAACCATAAAAGTTTTATTCAATCATTTCTCAAAAAGCTAACGTGACAGCAATTTCAAAAACCGTTTTAGACTTGGTAATAGAAAGTCTACCAAGAATAGCCAATTTCATCAAGAAAGCAAAAAAAAAGTCTAAATTTGGTGATCAGTGTACCAAGTCTTGTATAAAGATATTTTTATTAATGTGTTTAGGTTGATCCAAAAAAAAAGCTTTGGATTTTCATTATATGAAAGTCTTGCTTCAACTACTATGTGGAATGGTGGATAGTATGTACTGAAAAACAAAGGATGATGCCCTAGCGCTGCTGGCGCTGCCGGGTGAGTCATCCACTCTCGCTAACCTCACAAATCACAATCCACTCACTTTGTCAGTCAGCTCTCAGCAGGTGTGGTGTTCGCGTCACCATGTACTGGTACATTTTTATACTTAACAGTAAATTTAGTGTAATTTTTACTTGTTCTCCAACATGAGTAATAAGCTTTTATAACAAGAAAAAACACAGAAATTCTGCTAATGAAACAATCGTTAGATATAAAAGCAATTAAAGTTTTGCCGACTAAATGGGTTGTGATGGGGTATTTATATTGGGTATAGAATGATCTAAAATTATTTGGGATGCTATGAACCGGTAAAAAAAATGGTAATTGCTTTGAGATTGGCATGAAAGCTCAAAGAAATATGGAAGAAGGCTTCAATTCTGATTTCCAGCACAAACAACAACGTTTTATGATTTTGTAATTGCATTAGCAATGTGAAAATAAAATCATCAGGACCTAGCAAAAAAAATTCAAGTAACTACAAGGCATCTGCAACAAAATAATTTTGGGCCCAATATTTTAAATAAGCTTTTTGATATCTGTTCCTGTAAATGTGATTCAAATAACTTCTTCTGCCCAGCCGAAAGAAAAATTCCGCCAAAAGAGCGTGATTTTCTTAATGATTAACAGAATGTGCGGCTAATAATTATTGGAGGTTGTGACATACTAGATACTAACAAACTTAAGAAATGAAGTGTAATGAAATTTGACTATTTAAAAGGAGCACTGAAATGCAGCTGCCAACAAAGGGATAACCTCAACCTTGAAAATTGAAGGTATCCTGCTGAAAATGAAAATAAATCCCAAACAGAAAATTACACATTATCAGAAACATCAAGTGGTGAATGGGAAATTAAGAAAACCTCCCCTATTAAAGCACAAACAAAAGTTGTTTCTACAGTTTTGGTAAAACAAGAGATACAATGAAAACTATCATACTTTTCCAAGGCATGTGACCGTAGGGGTATTTCTCCCAGAGCAGGAGCAGAAATGGGCAGTGCTCTCTCACAAGATATTAATGTGATTAACTAAGATCAGACAGCGGTTATCGATAAATCAAAGTTTCACCATGAAATGATAATGATAATGTGCATTCCGAACCACGGTGGAGGCCTGGCTTAGGTCATTATATTTATTTAGCATTATATTTAACCCTACCCTTTAAAATTGAGTAAATTTGCATCAAAATGGTTTACTAAAAATAAACCTCTGTAAATATTCATTCACCATTCTTTTGTAAATAATCCTTTGTGTTTGTTATCATTTTTTTTTAATATTGGCTTTTATGATCATAATGAACTTGTAAATAATTAGAACTTTAAAAAATAAAAGTAAACATTTTCCCAATGACCTTAACTCCAGAAAAATACAATAACATATAGCTGGACTGATGACCTTAAAAATATCTTTGGAATCAAGGGCATTTAAAATGTAAATATGTAATAATATCAAGACTGTTTATTTCATATCATAAGATTTTCTACACGTCTTTATGATAAGCAATTAAAAATGGCTTCTTGGTATTATTTTTATTTCTTTTATTTAAACTAAACAGTTTATTAAATTAACTATAGCTTCATTGCACCTTAATTAAAGTACAGTAATTTAGAATGTATCACTGATTTGTGTCCAAATATCTACAAATTTGAAATACAGTATTTTTTATTTAATGATTATTTAAATTACAATGAGATAATTCTGAAAAGTGTCCACATAGAAATTTTACGAATTATTATTTATAATTCATGTATTATTATTTGTTTAGGTTCACTATGAGTCAAAAATACTTCATGGGGATTTTAATGCCTCTCCTCGCGTGCCTTGTGAGCCATTGACTCAAGGCCTTTCCCAAGCTAAGAAAAGTAGTACTAAGAAAGCAAGCTTGTTTGCATGGATGACACTACAAAGCATTCCAGAAGAAACAATCATCAGTCCTCATATTCTTGAATTTTTGGAACAAACATTGGAACCAATTCCCTCAACTTTACAGCAGGCAAAGAACTCTTTTCCATCTACAGGTTGGTACATTAAGTTCTTATATCCAATAGTATGTTTTAATAATAATATAATCTTCAAAAATGTGTCAAAGCTTTCAACTGACTAAACTAAATTGAAGTAAAATATAATCTATATTCTAAGTGATAAATTGATAAGTTGTTGGAGGTCAAGTGTATGTTTATTGTTATAGTAAAATTAAGTTTGTGTTACTTTCTGTTGCTGAATAGAATAAAGTTGTTAAGAAACATTTAATTCTTTAAAGTCACTAAAATGTATGGCACAGAAAATATAGTAATAGTAAAGGTAAGCCTTAGAATGGTTTTAATATGTCCATTGTCCCTGTTTGTATACTATATTATTCTTAGTCAGATGTTTGGAGATCCATTTGTAGTTCTATACAATCTGCCAAGGTCACTGCGTCTATCTTGCCTCATCTTTTTCTTGATTGTGACTTTACTTTTAGACATAAAATAAATGTCCAGGTGGAATTTTTTGCAAATTCGATATTGCCCTTGTTTTCAACCATTGAAGTTGATAAGGAAATAACCATATCAGTGATTAGATAATATTTCAAATCATATATATATTTGGTGTTTTATGATGTTGGTGTATGAAATAAGCCAGAGGCTCCTATTCATAAAGCAAACCAAGATACAGAACCTACAAAACTTTACACCCTTCCCCTCACTCAACATTAGACTCACATATAAGGAGAACCTTATGAAAGTCCACTAAGAGTGCTCCATATAAAATCTAACTTACCAGTTACAATGCAAGGCTGCAGCCCTCCCTGAATTATCTGAACTTTTTGTGAATAACAGTATAATCATCATCATCATGGTATTAGCTACTAGCTGCTTAAACATTAAAATAAACGTCCCTTTAAATCACTTGTGATTGCCACACACTACAGCCTTATTCACAATCAATGGTGTATAAAGTATAAACACAATAATATTTCTCCTTGCCAGGCTGGGGCCTCGAGCAGTCCAGCTGGCTATCTGGCGCATGCGCTCGCGTTAGTCATTGGGAGAAAAGCTCCAGGGTGGGGGTAAGGAGAGGGTCGCGTGATTTGGCACTTGTACGGGCTGTTTTGTAATGCAGTCCGGACAACCAGTGTCTGTGTCTAGCTGAGTGTTTTTGCAGCGCACATTTTTTGTTGGGCTATACTAATTGTGTTCGCAAATTGCAGTTATTATAGCAGTGTGGTAGTAGTGATCTTTACAGTGGCAAGTTAAGAATATGTATAATTTTATGAGTGGTGGGGGAGGGATATTTCTTACTTCATATCTTATTTTAAGAAGCTCAGGATGACCTTAAAAATACACTTTTAAGGCTTAGATTTTAAAAATTCCAGACCCTCTAGTAGCTCCCCTCCTCCTCCCAAATTCAGCCCTCCCATTGTTGAAATCGACAAGCCGTTACTGGCTTTAACCACAAGGAAACCTACATATAATAATTAGTTATCATTTTGATACAAACCACACTAACCTAAACAAATCATTAGCACTTCATGTCAAAATACATAATTTGTTATAGAACCCCATTAATATGAGCACTCCCCAACAGTTGTAATGCTTCCCAACCTTGTTGGTGGCAACTTGTCCACCAATATGTAACCAGATCCAGATAATCCAAGCTTAATCATTTGGTAACCATCTCTTTTTATATCCTTTCCCTCTATGAAGACCTATTCACACCAGTAACCACCAAATATATATACATATCCATCTTCATTAAAGATTCAAGACACAAGTTTGACTACCACAGAATCCAAGAAACAATGATCAACCTCTTACCATAGCTCAGTGAGTTTTTACTCTCTTATGCTGAAGAGGGAGCCTGACAAGCCCTGAAATTACGGTTACATATTTATTTTTTTAGGTTTAATTGTGAACTTTAAGCCCTAAATCTTTCTGGCAGGTGTGTAATCCTTTGCCCATCTATCTTACTTTCAATATTTATTAATTATATATATATATTTAATATCAATGGTTTCCATAAAACCACCAGAAACAAATATGAAAATATATATAACAAATCTTTAATTTTCCAGGACCTGTCAATACAATGTTCAATATAGACCAAGATTCATCCTGGGTGTCGGCAGCTAATACTGGAAACTATGTGTATGCTTCTTTTCCTGTTGATGTCATAGTCTACTTTCATATGCAGCCCTCAACCTTTCGTTTTTCATGTCTACCTGTGTCTCGAGTGGAGTGTATGCTTCAACTACCATCTCTTGACTTAGTATTTTCATCAAAAAGGGCTGAAGAAGAGCTTAACAGGTGAGAACTCTTACTTTTAGCAATAGCAATGGTAAATTAAAGTCATACAAATCAAAACTGAAATTAATGTATGTAACAAACTTGTTTTAGTTGTTTCATGTTGTAAGGTAGAATGATGATAAGAAATGAATTTAAATTATAATTACATAAATACAATACAAATCGATTGGGCTCTTCTGATTCTCTCTAACTCAAATTAGTTAACGTGATTTGAAACCACTGTACTAAAAAGCGATGTGACATTTTTTATGATTCTTGATTATTTTAACACATACAGTAGCTGTATTCTATTGCATCGAACCACACATATTTACTATTAAAAGTTAAAACTCTTTGAAAGTTAACATACATGTTCTGGTTGTACACTTTCTTTCCAAACACATTGAGATATTTCTGTCAGTTTAAGTTCATAAATATAAGAGGAAGTAAATCAAGATTCATAAATCAGTCAAATGTCTTTCTTAGAGTGAATATTAATCTAAAGTAATATTAATTGTAATTTTACTAAATAATGAAAATCTTATCAATTCATCCAGTGACTCCTTAAAAAAATTAATTTTTGACCTGGCTGACACAATAAGATTACTGAATCCCTCAAGATGACTCAGATCAGAATATACCCTTCTTACTATTGTAAAATCAGTTTAATATATTTTAAACTTATATAACAAAAATAACAATAATAATTTTTAACCTACAAATATTTGTGAACTTAATGGAGCTATATAGCCAAGTTTTAATGCAAAGTATTTTATAAATGTGTAGATATGATAGTATTTAATGTTGACAAATCCAACAAGAAAATATACACCCCCCACCCCACTTGATTGCTCAGAATGACTTAGAAGTGTGTCAACATATAGATATATTGATATTTAACTCATGACTGAATTGAAAAAGATGTTCAAATAAAATGAAAGGGAATAACACAGGCCTGAGAAATTGAAGTTTTTGAAAAATACAAGAGAAATTTTCACCGAGTTTTATGTTATTTGGTGTTCTGATTTCAAAAATGACCTCTATTTTTTTCCATCACGTCAGGATTTTTTGTAAAATTGATATCGATATTTTTGCTAAAATCCTATTTGAAAAGGAATTCTCTCGAACAATTTTGCATGTATTATCCGGCAACAGTGGTTTTTATCCATTTAAATCTATGTAAAATAATCGATTCTTGGTGAGGCAAATTGATTTTTAAGCAATCGATTAATTTTTATAGGTGTAAATGGATGAAAACCACTGTTGGCAGATCGCATGAGCCGCCTCTGGTCAAGAGAAAAACAAAAAATTCACTTGAGTTTAAACTTTTTACATCAAATTATGGTGCAGTTTCTAGAAGAAAATCACCAACATACTATTTTAATTTGTTTTTATTAAGGTAACTTACATAAAATAGATGATTGACCAAGAGGAGCAAATATTATGTATGTGTACATGAGAGTTTGAAACAAATTTTAAACTGAGCAAAATACAAAACAAAACAAAAAAGTTTATATTTAAGTACTTTGATGTCTTGGTGGAAACTTTCACCCTGTTCTTTGCTGACATCCTAAATTTTCGGGGGAAAAGTCCAGATGTGAGTGAAGGAAATGTATTTTGACACTCGTGGAGCAACCCAACGCTTGAAATTTGTCCAGCATATTCATAACAATTGCTTTATAGTCAGGATCCTTGTAATTACCCAGAAAATTTACTGACGACATCTTTAAAGGCAACCCAAGCTTCTTTTTCCTTTGTTGTCATGCTTGTCTCGTATTCTTTATCCTTCATAAGCTAGCGGATATCTGGACCAACAAAAATTCCCTCTTTTAACTTGGCTTCGGATAAACCTGGAAACTTTTTGCACAGGTATTTAAAACCTTTGCCATCTTTTGGTATAGTCTTGACAAACTGCTTCATTACACCAAATTTTATATGCAAAGGGGGTCACAATACTTTTTTTGGATCAACTAAGCTTTTTCGAATCACATTCTTGGTGCCTGATTCAAGATTTTGTCTTTTCGGCCATTCTGTTTTGACCCAATGTTCAGTCTTATCACGTCTGTCCCACTCACAAATGAAACATGGGAACTTTGTATATCCACCTTGTTGACCAAGAAGCATGGAGATAACATTTAAATCACGGCAAATGGTCCAACCGTGGTCGGCATATTTTATTTTGTTGAGGACGAGAGCCAGGTTTTAATAGCATTCTTCTAAATGCACCGAGTGTCCAACTGGTACAGGTGCATACTGGCTTCGGTGATGGACAACTTTAAGGCTCCTTTTCGATAAATCTATAAACAGCCTCCATTCATCTTTATCGTATGTGATATTAAATTTGCTCATCAATCCGGGAACATCAGAACAATAGACACAGGTTCTCCTCTTCCTCAAAGTATTTAACAAATTCTTTTTCTCGATTCCTGTACCAATAAAAAGAGGTTCCTTTGGCAAATAAGTTTTTTTCTTTAAATTTGGTGCCCAACAATTCAGCTGTCTCTTTCGAAAGGCCCAGATCTTTAGTCAGATCTTTAAGTTCAACCTGAGAAAAGGACTTAGGTTAATCGCCTCCATAGGGCTTATATTCGGTATAGGAGCCTTGAACTTCTGGATGTTCCTAGTCTTAAGACTTTGAAGAAATGACTGGAAATTCAGTTGGAGGCAAAGGCACTGGCACATCAGGTTGACGAGGAATGGGACGTATGGCCGATGGAATGTTATCAGGATAAGAGATTAGCTTTTGATTTTTGCGGCTATACCCACGGACATGGAAGGAACAAAAGTAACAATCATCAGAGTGGTTTTTGGCTACCTCCATGTCATAGGAATTCCAAATCGTAAAGTAGTCTTATCTCCTTTGAGCCATAAGCGTAGATCATTGAGACACTGCACACAAACTTTATGAGGAGCCCACGATTTGTCCTGGTCTCCGAGTTTCATGCCAAAATACGCACGATAAAGTTGGCTTACATAGTCTGTAATGCTCCTTATGTGAATTTTAATAACACTATATTCACCACATCTGTAACAAAAGTCTTCTGGCAAATTTTCACAACATTTCGAACTTTAAGCCATGTTTAACGAAACGCAAAAAGAGAAAAGCAACCGTTAAAATTGTTTCTGTGATGAAGTTTCCTTTTGTCACTGTATCAGCGCATGCATGACACTACACAGGAA
This sequence comes from Timema californicum, assembly GCA_902141385.1. Lineage (NCBI taxonomy): Eukaryota > Metazoa > Arthropoda > Insecta > Phasmatodea > Timematidae > Timema > Timema californicum. The sequence continues at coordinate 159,760 of CABFOW010000631.1, forward strand.
AGAAAGATTGAGATGAACTTAAAAATTTCATGTCTTTTATCTCACTACCAACACGTAAGTACACGATCTTCTAGGTTAAAGAGAGATAAGCTGAGTCCCTCATGAGATCATCTCTTTTATATCTTTTCTGATGACTCCAGAAAAGTCGAGAGAATTCACTCTTAAGAAAGATAACACGTTCAGGATCAATCCAGATAAAGCTCGAAAAAATAGAAGATGACTGCCGAGTTCATGATCACGCTTGCTTGCTATTGATAGAGAGAGGTTGTGAAAGGGAGGGACAGCGATGGGGAGGTGTCACAGAGGGGTATTCTGTAGGTTTCACCATGGTAGAATGATGGTCAGGCAGGGAGAGAAGAAATTCAATGCCGAAAACAAATTTTTATGGTAAATCTTCATAAAAATCCAAGTAAAATTAAATTTTTCAAGAAAACGTGACGTGATAGAAATTTTTCATTATTTTTTTTTTAAATCGGCACCAAAAAATACATAGAGTTCAGCTATCAATTCCCTTGTATTTTTTTCATTGCAGGCCTGTGAGATTATGAACAATGGCAGATAATTTTTTGTTGGTGTGCATTGATTCTTGACATCGTTTCTAATGAAGCTCCTGAGTATCAAGCTGATTTGAGATTGGATTAAATAAATATACAATGTTGATATTTAATTATGTGAATAAAATAATATGTGCTTAAAAAACGTTTTTGGTGTAATTAAAGTCATAAATTTAGAAGAAAAAAGACTAAAAGTAAAATTGTTTATATTTAAATAATTCAAACAATTAAGCTATAATAAATTATAGGATTATATTTTACATGTACAGTGATAGAACTGAAAAATTAATTTTTCAAGTTAATGTTTAAAAGTAAGGTTTGTTTAAAAAATTCATGAAATTACAAATGCTTGGATGTTAAAACTTAGCAATATTAAATAAAACATTCTATTAATCTCAGTCTAACTGGAGTTCACCTGTTTACTTGGTGTTGGTCCTTTACCAGAGAGAGAATTTAGATTATAAATTATTTTTAAGATGTACATAGTACACGTTTGCATAAAAAGATACTTGATACAATCTTACCCTAAGTTATCTGTGTTATAAACTCTCTACAGAGAGATAGATAGACACCTTTCTATTTCTTATTTTATCTAAGTGGCATACACTCTGCTTTGCTTTCCTTAACAAAACCAGTTGGCTTGGTTACTGACATTAACATCTCAATCGCCATCTGCTATACACAATACCCTCTTTGTTACTTTCTTTCCACCCCCCTTCCCTTACTACCTATCCCCACCGCTAAACCCTCATACTTCATCACACAAAACACATCCTGACAAGTAGAGATAAGAGTAAACAACTAACCATTCATCACTAACACACAATATAATGCAAAGAAAAACCTTTTTTGAGGAGGTTGAAATTGCTAGCTAATAAATATTTCCATTAAAATGTCATTAAGATGTTAGAGCCTTGAGATATACTAGATAAAATGTGCAAATGCTACATTGAAAATTCAATTGACATTAGGAAAGCTAGTGAACATCCAAAACTTATAAAGGGCCAAGTGTTAGTTGTCATCTCTGTCCCATTAGCATAATTAGTACATAAGCATATAACCCAAATGTCTATTAAGACGTGTTGCTAAAAAAATCATGAAGATAAAGGATATATAAGAGTGACATTTTCATTTGGAAACTACCTCTAAAGTACCCGATAATGTATTTAGGTGAGATTTTGTTGGAATATTTAACCTGGAAAGAGATAAACTTTCTTTCTTAAATTACTCTAATTGACATAGGCTTCTCAAAACAAACTATAATTAAGAATTATCTCGCTATGTATTTTTTCTGTAGTGAATTCAGTGAGTGGAAGAATACACAACCATTCAGATCAACAAGCCAGGACTTGTCAGCATCCAGATTTGATATGCCATCATCAGCTGTGGGTGGACTCAGTGTTACAGGCTGCTTGGCTGATTTTTCTGTATATATCTTCCATCCATATGGGGGAGGCAAAAAAACTGGTAAGTACTACAATTTAGTTCTTAGATGGTACTCAACCGCGCAGGCAGGGGTGAAACATACGAGTGGGGAGGATTAGGTGGGGGTAGACGAGAAAGTATTTCTCTCTCTTATTTATGACCTGCCTCGGTGGCGTAAGTTGGCTAACGTGCTAGTCGTGTTAAGCTCGACTGCTGAGGACGGGGAGATCGAGGTTCGAATCTCGGTCAGGTGAACTGGGGGTGGCTTTTCCTAAATGGTTTTCCACTCTCCCTCCACGCAAATGGGGGTTCACTTACTTTAATTCAACCTTCCTAACTGCTAATCCATTAGCGTAATTAGTACTTAAAGCATATAACCCGAAGTGGTAGTAAGACGTGGTGCTAAATTATTAATTAATTATTATCTTATTTATAACTCATTTTCTGCTACTTGCACATACACAAACATGTACTACTTACCCTCTATTTCCTCATAAACTTCCACACTACTCATATTATTGCCATCATCACCTGAAATTTTTTACTAGAACTGTCATCCTCTAATTTGATAATAATATCACTGGATACTTAATAACTTCTTGGATTGATTTCAAGAATTTTTTATACGTGTGCATCGTGAGCTAACCATTATTCTTTCACTATATAGTTAAATCTTTTCTCCGCTAGGCTTATAACAGTGCTTATATTTAATATAACATTCTTTCTAGAAATACATTTCTTTACCAGTGCCCATTTCAATTATATGGAGTTGAGATTGAGATGGTATAGGGGGTAGAAGTGAAACAAAATGTCCATACTTTGCTAGTTGTGTAAATCTGGGTTTGTGCAGTCGTGTAAGTGAATATAGTTCAGGTTTTAGGCATATGTTTTTTTAAATCCAAACATTTTCAAAAATGTGTTTGAGTTAATTTTAAAATATATACATAAAATAAATTATATAATTCACTAGCAATTTAGAAAAGTGTCCTTACAGTCATTATAAAAAAAATTCAAAAATATATCATTATTGGTCATCTAGAATTTTGTTGCAAATTAGTCATTTTTTACTGTGTATTAGTAGCTATGTGACTGCACCTTAACTGTAGTGGACAGTGCTAAATGGCTTTCTCTTTAGAATTAGGATTTATGGAGTTTTAACCATATTCTATTAGTTGTTTTTTTAAGTCTATAATCTTTTGCTTCATACATTGCTTATGATATTGTAATTTGATATAACTACACATCAAAGATACCCACAAGTCAGGAGTGTTAAGTTTTTCATTTAGAGCATATTTAAAAGGAATTAAAAAAAAACTATTTTTTCAAATGGTTTACTTTCATCAGCTTAGCATTAGACAAGTATGGATAGGGTATCAATGAGAAACTCCCCTATGGTAGGCGCATTGACTTTGCTAAGGTATGTGAGACAGTTTATAAGCACCAATATTATCAAAATTGGTTTCTAAACAAAATTAAGTGATGTGTGTTATGATTTAAGAATAAATTTTAGTTCCAAATTGTGTTGCAAGAGCCCACTTATTCATTCCCACGAAGATTTGACAGATGCTTGAACCAAGTAGCAGTTCAATTTACTCTATTTTTTTTTTTGCACCAATATCACTACTCATGTTTACTACACACATTTAATACACTAATAATTGAATAGGGATGAAAAGGGTATAATTTAGAAAATGTACACACATTTGCATAAAGGGTGAATTGTAAACTATTTGGAAAATACTGCCCTCAGTATACCTAACGAGAATTTGGTCCCTGACCACCTTATCATTGATAAATCACACTATATGACTCTTACATTTAGTTCGCATGCCCACCGATGTGGATCTCTCTCATATATTCAGTCAGAAATGTGTTCCGCGTTTTATACTAAAATCTTTGAGTGTAGTTGTGATGTTACGGATTGTGTTTTGTTTTGATATATCTTTTATATTTGAGTATGGGCGATTGTCTACAAACTGGAATGACCCATTGAGAGACCTTCATAAGATGTTTTGAGGTACTATCCAGATAATTTGGATAGTTATGAATCTTTCTGCAGACACCGTCCATTTTGGGTGAAACCAATGAGATTGCGTGATCGAGATACTTGTAAGTGTAACACACATGTAAACAAGGAACTATTGATCAAGGGATTGTTCATGTTTTAGGGAAAAATACAACTGCTGGTATTGTGGAAGGATTCTGTTGTGTCGACACTACTGAAAAATGTATTTTATGTGAATGTGACATTTGCATGGGTCATAAATCTTCATATAGTGACTTTATTGCCAATTCAGCTGGACAATATTTCAAATGGATGCTAGAGAAAGAAAGTTTTTTTGACACAAAAATCTTAAAATAAAAAACTGTTGTATAAATGACTAAGGGTTTGGTCGAAACCACAATCTATGATATGGTGGAAGAATTTGAGAAGCATATAATATGTTGCTTAAAACATGAAGGGAGAGCACTACATCAATATAATGAGATAGTAAAATTGAAAACAAAACTCGCAGAAAATAAAGCTCTAGTTCATATGGACTTCAGCGAAAACTACTCTTTAAAATATGCTGAGGAAACCCAAAGCTTCCACTTTGGTGGATCACGACAACAGATATCACTGCATACTGTTGTTTACTCGAGAAGCTAATTGAGAGCTGACAACTAAATGCTTTAGGACGCTATCAGAATCATTCCAGCACGATGTACCAGCTATCTGAGCTCACCTCCAACCAGTTTTGAACTACATTGAAAATAATAATGAGGTTGACACACTTCACTTTTTAAGGGATAGTCCAGCCATACAATATCGCAGCCAGACCATGTTTTATGTTTTGGCAACAAAACTTGATAATTTCTACCCCAAATTGAAGAAATTTACTTGGAATTATTTGGAAGCTGGCCATGGGCAGAAGGTGATGATGTAGCCACATTTGAAACTTTAATAACAACTTTAACTGAAAATGTTCTTGGGATAGATATTATTGCAATAGCCAACGACTAAGTTGAAAATGTATCATTACAGTTGGAACAAAAATTCTTGAAACGTTTTTATGATACCATGCAAGTACATAAAGTAGTTGGGGATGCAAAATCTGATATTCTGAGCTTAGGAAAACTTAGTTGTTTTAAGTGTCAAAGATGCACACATTACGAAATTGGCACATTAAGATATCATATATTAAAATATCATGTTTTGAGGAAGATGAACTTGCTCTTGGTCATCAGCCAAAACACTGCAAAGAGTTGTGTTATGAAGATGTTTACTCGAGTAGTGAAGATGATGAAGGCAATGAAAACAATGTTTCAGTAAATAGGCTCCCTTTAAGTGTAGAAAATTTAAAAACTGGAACATTTGTACTCATCCAATTAACTGGAAACAAATTTTCTAAACAAAATCGTAAACATAAGTATGTTGCAGTTTGGTAGAACCAAGTAGAGGAAGATGGTGACATCAAAGTAATGTACTTTAGAGTTAGTGACCAAAAAGGAATTCAGCTCTTCAAACGCGATGAAGGTGATGTTTCATACATTTCATTTGAACAAATTGTTTCAATTCTTCCAGAACCATTCCTTGTGTTATGTGGGAAAATAGTGTTTTATAAATTTCTAACTCCATTTGATGTATTTGAACAACATTAGAGCTAAATGTTTTTAAATTTCACCTTCTTTAAAGTTATTGATTTAATGTTTAATGTTTGCAAAATGTTTTTATGAAACATATTTTAAGCCTAAATTGAAGGTTAGCAACATTAGTTGAAAATATACCTAGTCATTCCCCTGCTTATGGCATCATTCCCCTGTTAACCTATATTTTAATATTTCCAAATAAATATTAAAATAAAAACTAAAAGTGTTCCTTTAAATGTCATCATTTTATTAATGTTTAGAACTTAATTATAGAAATGCAATATTTTTTTTTCACATTTGAATTTCTCCATTTTTCACCCTCAAAATACCCAGTTTGTAGACAATAACCTGTATATGATATTGATTATCGATACCGCCTTATTTTTGTGGGGTTTTGTGTATGTGTGGGGGGTACTTTTTTATTATCAGGAACTTGAGAAGACTGTAAAGGTATGTACTCAAATAAAGATAAGTTTGGGTGGGAAAAGAGATGAGATGGAATTAGGGAGGGGGGGACACAAAATTCTAAATTATTACACAAGGTAAAACCATAAATGTCATAGCAGCACTGTTCTAAAGTTACCCATGCTCAATTATTTCTTGGGGAATAATCCCTTAACCTTTCTAGGCACCGATGGTTTAATATCTCGATCAACCGAATCTCCCTGCAAATTTTTAATTAGAGCATACCTATTAATTTTCTCACAATATAACAATGTTCTTCAATGTATACATTTCACATTTCACAAAACTTAACAAAATCTATAAACATTACTGAAAATATAAATATAATCATGTTTTACTGAATTAAAATTAACTGTAAATTGAAAAAGGGGTGTCAAAACTTTAAATTTACTTACATTTTGTTCTTTTCTAGGTCTCAAAGAAGCCCAATGGTCTCCTTTAGCAGATAGTGAACGAAAGGACTCTCTGAGTGTCAATGTAGAATTTGTTAAGTTTCACCTTTCACGTAGTCGTAAACTCAATTTCCATAGTGATCAACAAACTGGGATAAAAGTGGTAAAGAGTCCAGATCACGGCCAAGCAGTAATACGTTTCTCTAGTGAGTAATATATTCCAATCAATATCAATATGTGGTGAGTTTTACATTTGATACTTCACACAAAAAATAAACGGTTCGCTACCTTGATTATTCTCAGGTAAATGTTTACATTTTAAATTAATGGATTGACACAAGAAACACACAGATAAGTTACAGTGAAGATTAAAATACTTTGCTTTAAAACTATCAAATATTCTCAATTGAATTAGTAGTAAGATAATTATGAGATATTAAACTCATAATTAGATCTTAATATAGTGTCAGCACCCACTGCTCAATCTGATATATGAATTTTTTTGTAAGGGACAAGCTTAATGAGAATATTAAAAATGAAAAAAGGTGGAACAAATGCAAATGGAAATTGAGTCATCTATTAAGAAAGTGTAATGGATACCACATATAACCAGATGATAAATACAGTAATCCTATTATAATATAATTTATAGGCTTTAGTAAAATTATTGGATAAAAATCAATATCATAAAGAGGTGGAATAAGTAGCTAATGTGATAAGTTAAATATTGTAAATTGGCTTGGTGAAAAATTACAATTATGAAAAAGTTAAATTTAAAAAAGGT